>CAVNZG010001272.1:498156-554724 GCA_963693315.1 Diogma glabrata
CGCGGTCCGAAAAATAGCGATAGAGTACTCCACCTTCCATTACATATCCTCTTCTAGTATGAATGCTTAAGTGACGATCAAGGTTGTTTTCAAAAGATTCAATTATTTTCTTGACGTTCTCGTCTTCTAGTTGATTTTGACGCATTATTGCCGAATCATTTGTAGGAATATCAAAATGTATCGAACACATACCACATTCAGTTGTTTCAACACAAGGAGGTCTAGACAGCGTGTCAGCAAGCACATTGCATTTCCCCGAAGTATGAAAAATGTTTGGATTGTAAACTTGTAAGGATAAAGCCCATCGAGCTAATTGACCGACTAGAGAGGGCAAAGAAAACAACCACTTTAGAGCTTGATGGTCTGTTTCAACACTCACTCCTGCACCATCAAGATACCCTCTAAATTTTTTAAAAGCCCAGACAACTGCCAAAGCTTCCCTTTCCGTTGAGCTGTAATTGCGTTCAGCGGGAGTTAGTAATCTGCTGGCATATTGAATTGGTTTTTCGTCTCCATTTATTTGTAATAATTGCTAGCATCGGTACGAACAATATAAGGTTTAGATTCGTCGGCTTGAATCAAAATAGGTGCAGAAACTAACAAATGCTTTAGTTATTGGAAGGCTTCTTGATGCTCGTTTTCCCAAATTGTTTTCAATTTTGTAAGATTGCTTAATAGTTTAGAAATACCTGCAAAATGTGGTATAAATTTACGATACCAGGAAGCTTTTGTAAAAAGGTTTTTAGATAACGAACATTTTTAGGTTCAGGCATCTTATAAATTACATTGATCTTTTCTGGATTTGGAAGAATTTCGTGTTGCGTAATTAAGTGGCCTAAAAATTTTATTTCCGTACGCAAGAAATTACATTTCTTTCTATTGCCTGAGTCAAAAGACTCAGATATAACAAATATATCATCCAAGTAGGCTCGTATAACAATATTTGGCAATCCATCCTGTACATGATTTATTAATCGTTGGAATGTAGTCGGAGCATTTCGCAACCCGAATGGCATTCTTTTGAACAAAAACAAACCAAAAGGCGTGATGAAAGCCGTTTTTTCACGATCGGTATCATTAACTGGGACTTGGTAATAACCAGAACGTAAATCGATTGTTGACATAAACAAAGAGTGTCTGGAAAGGTGAATTAAATCATCTATTTTTGGCATAGGAAATGCTTCAGGAACTGTTATAGCATTTAGTTGTCTATAGTCGACGCATACCCGATAGGATCCATCTGGTTTTTGCACCAAAACCACTGATGCAGACCACGGCGATTCACATGACTCTATTAATGATTCTTTAAGTAGAGTTTCCACTTCAATGCGAAGAACCTCTTGCTTCTTACGTTCATTAAGTAATAAGGCAAAGAAATAGGTGGGTGATGATTAGTATTTATATAATGTTTAATATACGGAGTTGGATCTCCCCCTATTTGAAAGATGTCGCTATTTAAATTTAAAAGATCATCAAATTCATTTCGTTCAGCTACAGATAACCTCGTACCTTCATCATATCGAAGTACAACCGGAGTATGTTTAAAACTAACGTCCATAGTGGATAATTCTATAATTAAATCAGATTTACTAAACATTTCAAAATAATCGGAATCTATGTCTTCATAATCTAAATGTTCACTGTGCTATTTGAATCCAGAAGTTCATTTGGTAAGACAGTGTTATGTTCAAATTGCAAAAGATTAAAAGTATTATCTCCCTGAAACTTCCATAAATTTTTCCCAAAATCTAAAATGATTTCAGCGTTTTTAATTAAATCTATCCCTAACAGTGTTTTATGATTCGTATACTATTTAGGAATATAATCAATGAAGTTGGGATCATTTTATCACGGAGAACATTATTGACAGATGTTCTTAAAACGTTATGTTTATTTTCACTACCGTCGGCTAATTTTACATCAATTTGATATAACTCAAACAGGCAGTAATTTGGTTTAGAACAGCATACAGAGATGGAGAAGCGATTGACATTTTTGCCGCCGTATCAACTATATGGCTACACCTGTTACATCAAAGATTTGGATTTCCAAAATAGGACGTGTACCTCCTTCTGCACCAAGAGAACCTAAAGGACATGGGTCAACCTCCATATCTAAGCTATCAAAACTAAGCTTACCATTAGATTTATTCACTAAATTTTTTCGGTGGAGACTGACTCACACTAGACATAGTTGGTTTTGGTATACATGTTGGGCAACAGCTACGGACAACTCCTATTCTACCACAACCATAACAATGAATTTGTGAAGTCGTTTGTGAATGATTATTTGAAGACCTCGGTGTAGTAGGGTTTGTTTCTGTCTTTAGTAACCGTTTGTCTTAATTTCTCATTTCTTTTTTATAACATATTTCAATAGTATGTCCTTTTGATATGCAATAAACACAAAAATCCGTTTTTTCTTTAGATATGTAGTTTCCAGTGGGTTTTTCTCCCGGTAATCGATTAACGATTTCACTAATGAGAAATTCTTCGTCTCTTGTTAATTTTAACAATTTATTAAAGGAATTAAAACTTGATCTTTTTATTTTGTTGCGAATTCTCAATCAGAGAAGCCTGAAAGTCATATCTAATTGCACTTTCTCCGTTAAATCCCCCTTAGGTAGTTCCGAAAATAGTGCTCTTATATTTGCAATAAAGACATCGGTTCTTTGTTGGTCTCTCTGCCTGTATGAAAATATTTCGCAATAAATAGGGGATCTTGTCGCACCAAAAGCTGTTTTCAACAAAGCTATGGCTTCTGCATAGCTCTTGATAGAACCCTTTACTCCGACGCACCACTCAGATGCGTAGCCTGTTAATAAAAGTGGTTAACCCTTCAACGCGTTTTCGTCCGAAACAAGAACACAATATTTGTAAGTATTAATTCATATATCTTTAGCTTATTATAGAAATATAACATAATTAGTTTAGTTTTAAGTTAGAACTCGATGTATTAGGACTTGTATAATAAAATTGGTAAATAAATTAATTTTTTTTAATCTTTTATAAGTCCTAATCCTATAATTATATATATATATATATATATATATATATATATATATATATATATATATATATATATATATATATATATATATATATATATATATATATATATATATATATATATATATATATATATATATATATATATTATATATATATATATATATATATATATATATATATATATATATATATATATATATATATATATATATATATATATATATATATATATATATATATATATATATATATATATATATATATATATATATATATATATATATATATATATATATATATATATATATATATATATATATATATATATATATATATATATATATATATATATATATATATAATATATATATATATATATATATATATATATATATATATATATATATATATATATATATATATATATATATATATATATATATATATATATATATATATATATATATATATATATATATATATATATATATATATATATATATATATAATATATATATATATATATATATATATATATGAGCAATTTCACGAAGATTCAACATCGTTTTGACTTGACCCCTTTTAATTTTGATTATTTTATGACTGTCGGGAATCAGTTTTTTTTGTTCTGAAGAAAAATTATAAAAATGGCGATTTTTAGATTCAGATTTTTTTTTTATGTTAAATATCAAATATTTTATTATTAAATGAACTTTTTAAAAAGCAATTTCAGTCAAGTTCAGCAAAATTTTGCGACATTTTGACTCGACCCTTTTTAATTTGGTCTATTTTGGTCTATATTTAAAAAAATTCTACTTGAAGCCGTATTTTTCATTTATCAAAGGCTATCTATAAACCGAATATAGACCAAAATAGACCAAATTAAAAAGGGTCGAGTCAAAATGTCGCAAAACTTTGCTGAACTTGACTGAAATTGCTTTTTAAAAAGTTCATTTAATAATACAATATTTGATATTTAGCATTAAAAAAAAATCTGAATCTAAAAATCGCCATTTTTATAATTTTTCTTCAGAACAAAAAAAAATCTCTAAAACAAAAACTGATGCTAGTCCTAAACTTTAACAAGTTGTTAGATATAAAATAAGCTTCAATTTAGTTAAAAAAAAAAAAAAAAAAAGTTAATGCCATCTTTTTTTCAATTACACCATTTTTTTCTTATGTTACACCGTTAAAAATTATTTCAAAAAATTAACAGTGTACATTTTTAAAAACTTTGTTCTAATACCTATTCAACGACATATCATTTATGAAAATCGATTGAGTAGTTTTTCTACAATCGCTCGTCAAAATGCACTCACATCACAAAATAACAAAAATTGAGGGGCACCCTGTGAAGACCCCTGGTCGAAAAAAAAAATTCTAAGAGAACTTGTATTTTTTATTTATCAAAGACTATCTATAAACAAAAAATAATCAAAATTAAAAGGGGTCAAGTCAAAACGATGTTGAATCTTCGTGAAATTGCTCATATATATATATATATATATATATATATATATATATATATATATATATATATATATATATATATATATATATATATATATATATATATATATATATATATATATATATATATATATATATATATATATATATATATATATATATATATATATATATATATATATATATATATATAAATATATATATATATATATATATATATATATATTATATATATATATATATATATATATATATATATATATATATATATATATATATATATATATATATATATATAACGATGTAGTTTTTAAAATTCGCGATGAACGGTTGTGTTTTTGATTTTCGCTTAATTTAGTTTTGTGTTTTTCTTTTGGTTTTTTGTTTTGAAGTTTGAATTTATAAACTATAAAATCTGATATAATAAAACAGTTAAAATATCTATTTGTGACGAAATTCAATTTTGTGCTATTTTAAAATTACAAGACTAGTGCAATAGAAATTTTACTTTGAATTTTAGTGCTGATTGTCTTCATTTTTCATAAAAATTCAAAAAACTGTTGAATTGCGATTTAATATTATAATTGAACTTAAATCAATTTAATAAAATCAATCAAAATGTTTAAAATTCATTGGGTTGCCAATGATTTACAGGAAAATATATATGACCCCGTTAATATTGATGTCACTTATTATGATTTTCTAATTAAAAGTTTTTCATTAGGTTTGTGCCAAATTAATAATTTTAAGAATAATAGTGGAAACCTTCTAGATGTTATCCTTACAAATGTCACATCTAATTTTGATCTGGCTATAGCTTCACTAAAATTGACATCAAAAACTAGTGTTCACCATCAAATACATTAATTTCATATTTCATTTATACATTAATTTCATCTTTCAATTACAATATCGATATACTTGTTCTTACTGAAACCTGGCTGTACGAGGAAGAAAAAATCATTACCAACATTAACGGATTCACATCATTTCATTCAATAAGAGATCTTAAGAGAGGAGGTGGAGTTTCTGTGTTCATTAGAAACGGTATTATCGGTTATGTTGATTATGATGAATGTTTTGATGACAATAATATTTTAGTTGTCAATTTGGTCTCATCAAAAATGAAAATATGTGGAGTATATAAAAGCCCGAGTTCTAACGTTGATAATTTTTCAATAAAGCTAGATAATCTTCTGGACTCAAATAAAAATTGTGTTGTTGTTGGCGATTTAAACTTAAATTTATTAAATGTTAGTGATAAAATTGATAGATATGTAAGTACAGTGTGTTCAAATGGCTATTGTATTTTAACAAATATTAATTTAAATTTTCCAACTTATAAAACTAATACCTCGAATACTATAATTGATCATTTTTTGACAGATTTATGTAAATATAAATATATTTTATCGATCGGTGATACCTGTTTATCAGATCATCAGATGTTATTATTAAGTGTCAATACAAAAATAGTTATAACAAAACCGCCGATAGTTAAGATAGTCATTGACTTTGATAAAATAAAAAAGTCTTTGGAACTTAATAATATTCTCAATCTTACTTGTTTTGATGAGTTTGTGTCTTGTATTAGTAACATAATTCAAAAAAATAAAAAAGTTAAAACCCAGTGTATTACAGATAAATTTACAAACGAATGGATGAATTGTGAAATTTTTAATGCTATGAAAAAACGGGATTACTATTTTAAGAAATTTAATAAATATCCTAGTAACATTTATCTACGAAATCAGTTTCTATTATACAGAAATAAGGTAAGCAACATGATTACCTTTGCAAAAAAACAACATTACACAGGAAAATTATTAAATTCAATCGATGATCCAATTAAGTTTTGGTCCACTATTAAAGAACTTGTATTCAATCGAAAAAGTGTGCGATGCAATATACAAATGTTACAAGATAATGATGAATTGATTACTGACAGCGAAATCATTGCAAATAAATCTAATCATTATTTTGTAAATGCTTGTAATGACTTAGTACAAAAACCTAATGAAACTGACAACTTTAAAGCCTATTTGAATTATGATTTTCCTGAGGAATTTAGTTTGGAATCTACTAACAGTGAAGAATTAAAAGAAACTGTTCGTTGTTTAAATGGGAATTCCGCTAATGGCCATGACGGAATATCAGTGCGGTTCTTAAAAAACTTCATAAATTATTTTGCAATACCGTTATGTTTTTTTTTTAATAATTTTATTAGAACTGGAGTTGATTCACTCAAAATTGCTAAGGTCTCACCAGTTTATAAATCAGGTAATAAACTACTCTGCTCTAACTACCGTCCAATTTCAGTCTTATCAGTCCTTCACTCAGAAAAAAAAGATAGCTTATTTAACGTAAAGTATATGTAAATTTAACTGAAAATGACGTACGAATTGAGCCAGCGGAGGCATAAGTAAACTAAACAAAATTGACTAAGTGAAATCTACTTAAAAGCATGTAAAACATTTTGCGTTGTTATGCTACTATTATGCTACCATCTTGTCTCACCAAAAAAATGAAAAAATTTAGTTTTTTTGCAATTATTAATCGTTTTTTTATCAATTCAGGGTGAGAGAATTTTATACACGGCAATGGATTAACAGCGGTTAAGAAGGGCCCTGTAAAGATAAAATGCTATTTATTATTAATATTTATTTTGGACTTAACCCGCATTCGATCCCCAGACCTCTGTGTACAAGGCAGCAGCATTAACCATTCGTCTATCTAAATAATTATTTACATCGATTTATTTATGAATATTATGTTGATGCTTAAGTTTAGGACGTTCGAGGGTTCGATTCACAGACTGACCACTATTTATTTTTATTACATTTTTATTATTTTTTTAAAATAACATAAAAATGATTCCTTTTTATTCATAAAAATTCAATTTCACAGCATTTCAATTTATCGATACTGTAGTTATTTTAAAATTATATAGACCTAAACATTTCAAATTTATTCCGACAATAATAATAATGTAACTAAGGTAACACAGAAATAACAATTATATATATGTCAAATTCTTTTTGCCAAAACATTGTTCTGACATTTTTTGCTCTCAGATCAATTTATTATTTGACATTACGTGTTTTATTTGGTCAAAAAAAGTGAGTTTTCACCCTAAAAAGATTTTTTTGAATCTAGATTTTTAGCTATAGAGCAAAACATAAAATACAATAAAAAAAAAAATACATATATCTCTCAAAATTAGTAAACAAACAAAACGCCACGCCAAAACGTAAGAACATGTGCTGCATAAATTGACAGCTATACATATGTAAATTTTACTATTATTTTAACTAAAATTTACGTTTTATATGACTTTAATACTCGAAGTCATACGTAATTTTCAAACTATGAAAACGTAAATTTAAAGATGTCTTAGTAAAAAGTACGTATCATATAAGCAATTTTCAGCATACTTAAGTTAATCTCTTTGGGTAAATAGTGGATTATATATACGCGTGTGTATAAGTATGTTTAGCACTATTTGCCATGTAAATTTAGCATTTTTCGACGGTTATGTTTTACAAAATTGTTAAGTAAATGTAACGACCATTAGGTAACTTTGTTTTCATCTTTCAAAATTTACTGTTTCAGTAGTAAATTTATTTTCAAAAATTTTACAATTCCAATTTTGCTTTATTAACGTGGCACAGGATAATATTACTTAAATTATCAATACTTTGCACCAGTAAATTTTAGAAAAACGTACGTTATGTTTACAATTTTGGAGTTACTATAGCGCATAAGTAACAAACGCATCGTTTTTTTTTCTGAGTGTTGCCAAGGTTCTTGAAAAATTAATATTTTTGCGCGTACGGGACTTTTTGTTAAAGTTCAGTGTTATACACAAGAACCAATTTGGCTTTCTAAGTCCTCGAACACCCTAGCAGCA
Organism: Diogma glabrata; assembly: GCA_963693315.1. Classification (NCBI taxonomy): domain Eukaryota; kingdom Metazoa; phylum Arthropoda; class Insecta; order Diptera; family Cylindrotomidae; genus Diogma; species Diogma glabrata. Next base: position 506,548 of record CAVNZG010001272.1, read on the forward strand.
GCTACTCAACTAATTTCAATTATCCGTAAAGGAATTGATAATGGTGACCATGTTTTAGCTGTCTTTATTGATTTGCGAAAAGCTTTTGATACAGTCGATCATCGAATACTCTTAGAAAAATTGAAATCAGTAGGTTTTGATATTCTCTCCCTAAACTTGTTCAAATCATATTTAAACAATCGCAAACAGTATGTTAATATAAATAACTCTAAAAGTATTTTAAGAACAATTAAAAAAAGGTGTGCCACAGGGCTCTATTCTGGGACCGGTGTTATTTAACATTTTCATTATTGATATTTTTAACTTGAAAATACATGGTGAAATGCAACTATATGCAGATGATATTGCAATTGTGTATACTGGAAAATCACTATCAAATATATTAGAGCACGTTCGAAATGATCTTCTAAAACTTCATTTTTGGTTTTCTCACAATCTGCTGTCTATGAATTTTGATAAAACAAATTTCATCATATTTGACAAACAAAACACTTCAGAGTTACCTAATGAAATTCAAATTTTGAATAATTTTATCAAACGAGTATCGTCTGTTAAGTACTTGGGTCTTGAAATAGACTCTAAGCTTAACTGGCATACACAAATTGACACCATTATAAAAAATATGTCTCCATATATATTTGCAATATACCGAACACGAAATATTGTTAGTAAAAATGTTTTATGGTCAATGTATTTTGCATATATTTACCCTAGACTGTTGTATTTGAATCCAGTTTGGAACTGTGCTGGTGCTACAAAACTGAAACAACTGCAAATTATTCAAAACAAAATATTTAAGAATATATATCGACTGCCTCAACTTCACCCAACTAAGCAATTATACAGTATTGATAAGCTGCCAATTACAGTGATTCACGAATATGAGCTCCTTCTTCTAGTTTTTAAAATAAAGCAAGGCATGCTCAAACATAACCAACGTATAATACTGGTGAACGATATTCATGAATATCCAACAAGAGGCAATCTTAATTTTTTTGTTGAAACTTACAGAACTAATCTTGGATTTAATAATATTCTCTGTCGGGGCCTAATATTATTTAATAATTTGAATACCGATATTAAATTAGAACAACGAATCTCATTATTTAAAAATAAAATCAAGACTCATTTGTTTAACAAATTTCTAAATTCTCCGTAAATGTACTGTAATGGGGGTTTTATTATTAATATTGTCTATTAGTACTACATTGCATATAAAGCTAATACAGTTAACTTTAATAATTTTATAAAAGTTTTATAATAAATTGTTATTATTAACTTATCAATTAAGTATATCATAGTTAATAAGTAATTTCTTTTTTTTCTTTGTCTAGAGTAGTAATCTGAGCCATTTGAATCTACACAAATTTTATAATTTAAATGATTCTAAAATTAAATAAAGAAAAAAAAAAAAAAATACTTCAATTAACCTATTTTTTTACTGAGGAAAGAAGGAAAAATGTAATTGACACTATAATTTCTTATAACTTTGATAAAGCAAATTATGAAGCAATTAACCGTGAACTAAATTCTTATATATTAAATTCAAACTGTGTAAATAGTGCTGCATCTTTGTTTAATGAATTTTTATGTGAAACTATCGATAAGCATACACCAAAGAAAATCGTATCAACACTTTCATGCCCTGCTCACTTTGATAAAGCACTTAGAATACTAAGAAATAAAAGAAAAAAGGCGCATAAAAAATACAAACAAACAAAAAGATTATCTGATTTTGATACATTCGTTAGACTTAGCGAACAATTTAAAATTGAGGAACAACATGCTCTAGTTCTACATAAGGAAAAAACTGCTTTAAAACTGATCGATGATCCTAAACAGTTCTGGAACTTTATTAAGGATAGACGTAGTAATAAAGGATATCCCACTTCTATGACTCACATGGGTAATTCTTCTTCAGAACCGATTTTAATAGCTGATATGTTTGCACATCATTTTGAGAGTGTTTATCAACCACCTATTATCTTTAAAGAAACTGACCAGTCACATATTTTGCCCTCAGCTGACAGAATACTAGAAATCGAGCTTACGCTTGAAGAAGTTTTTAATTAAATTCAGTCTTTGGACATTAAAAATGGACCGGGACCAGATTTAATTCCTCCAAAATTCATTAAGAGGACAGTAACTAGTATAGCAAAGCATCTTCAATATTTATTTAATCTTTCTCTAAGTCAGGGTATCTTTCCTGATATCTGGAAATCATCATTTATAACTCCTATTTTTAAAAATGGAGATAAGCGTAAGATTTCTAACTACCGAGGTATTGCCATTCTATCTACCATTCCTAAACTCTTTGAAAAAATTATAAGTCAAAAATTGTACATAGTTCTTAGAGACTTGATCCACCCTAATCAACATGGATTTGATTCGGGTAAATCAACAATTTCTAATTTGGTACAATATACTTCTTTCATTAGACGTCAATTTGCATCTGGTCTCCAAGTTGATGCTAATTACACAGACTTTTCTTAGGCCTTTGATAAGGTAGATCATGCTTTATTAATATGTAAGCTTAAAAAATATGGAATTAGGGACAAACTCTTGCAGTGGATAGAATCTTATTTGACAAATAGACATCAGGTCGTAAAATTTCAAGGTAAACATTCACGGGCAATCAAGGTTACATCCTCTGTACCTCAAGGCAGTCATTTGGGTCCTTTCTTATTTTTACTGTTCATTAATGATCTCACATTATTATTCCGAGATTGTGAATTTTCTTTATATGCTGACGACTTGAAAATATATAAAGTCATTAGGTCAATGTCCGATGCCTATACACTGCAACACAATCTCTCAACTTTATACAACTGGTGTCTACTAAATGGAATGCATTTGAACATTGAAAAATGTATAACAATTACATTCGCCAGAAGCAGCCATAAAATAAAATATACATATAATGTAAATGGATCTAATCTATCAAGGGTTAATATTATTAGGGATTTGGGTGTTATATTAGATAGTTCCTTGACATACAAACAGCATATCAACCAAATCTGCACAAGTGGGCATGCTATTCTCGGCTTTATTAAACGTAGAGCAAAAGAATTCAACGACATCACCTTGACAAAAACTTTTTACTGTTCATTAGTTCAATCCAAAATGGAATATGCTAGTATAATTTGGTCGCCTTATACCGAGTTATTCGCAAGCTCTATTGAATCGGTACAAAAACAATTCTTCCTCTTTGCATTAAAACCTCTCGGTTTTACTGGATACAGACTGCCTAAATATGAAGAAAGACTCTTACTGCTGAATATGGTCTCACTAAAATCAAGACGTGAGCTTGCTTCTGCTTTATTTGGTTTCGACCTAGTCAGAGGTAATATAAGGTGTCCTGAATTGTGTGAAATTATGGTTCCCAATTGTCATACTTATAATACAAGACACAGGAGGCCTCTTATTGAAGAACTTCATAGACATGATTATTCTTTTTATAACCCACTTAACGAATGTATCAGAAATTTTAATAAGTATAGTGCTTTTTATGACTCTAATATGAGTAGGGATCAATTCAAGAATAAAATTCTAACTAAATTTAAAACTTTGAATTCCTCATAATTTAAATATAAATAAAAGATTATATGGTATCAATACAATCATGTAGTAGTATTATTTAGTATTATAATTTAGGTTAGAAATTAAGATAAATTTAAGTTTAATTTACATATGTACTGTCTTTATTTGACTGAATAAACTGTTATTATTATTATTATTATATATATATATATATATATATATATATATATATATATATATATATATATATATATATATATATATATATATATATATATATATATATATATATATATATATATATATATATATATATATATATATATTATATATATATATATATATATATATATATATATATATATATATATATATATATATATCTGTAGGTGGGAGGTAAACTACACTAAGTCACATTTTTAAAATTTTACAGGAAAGCCAAAAAACTGTTTGAAAATGGATTATTTACTATGGACTTGGACTATTTAAAATTGTTCTATCTCGAAAACTACACTAGTTAGGACTCAGTGCTCTTAACCTCTCGGTAGAGAACAAAATCCTGATTCTAACAGTATAAAAAAACGTATTTTGAAAAAATTGGACTTGGTGTAGTTTACCTCCCACCTACAGATATATATATATATATATATATATATATATATATATATATATATATATATATATATATATATATATATATATATATATATATATATATATATATATATATATATATATATATATATATATATATATATATATATATATATGGAGCATTCCACGTCAACTGAAACACTGCTCCAGACATTTTTTAAAGACAGGGAAAAAACTCTCCAAAGGCTACATTTTTTGTGATGACTAGAGCTATCGAATGCCGTGTGTCTTTTTAAAAAAATTCAAAATGGCGACCTAAAATTATCGCTGTTTTGATCGAAATAATATAACCACTCGAGCAGTTTGGCTACCAACACCAATTTAAGATCTCATAAGATGCGTTCTTGGGCTTCAAATGTTGGTAATGATACGTAGCTTCATATACCGTATGGTGTTTAAGTGTTTTTTTCAAAATGACGGCTCGACAAAATGGAAAATTTGGACTTTGCGAGATTTCTGTTTTGTTTTTGCTGCCAAAACAAATTTAAGATTTCAAAAAATGCGTACTTAGACTTAAAATGTTGGTAATGATACCTTGTTTCATACGATGTATGGTGTTTAAGTTTTTTAAAAGTGGTGGCTCTAAAATATGAAAAACGGCGCTTTTTTTGCGATTTAACGAGATTTCTGGCTGCGAACAGAAATTCAAGATGTCAAAATATGCGTTCTTGGGCTTAAAATGTTGGTAATAAGACGTAGTCTCAGATGCTTTATGGTCCTTAAGTTTCTTTTTCAAAATGGCGGCTCGATAATAGGTATAAATAGAAGTTTGGCGAGATTTATGTTTTTCTTCGCGCTGCCAACACAAATTTAAGATCTCAAAAGATGCGTTCTTAGGCTTGAAATGTTTGTAATGATGCGTAGTCTCAAGTTCCGTATGGTGTTTAAATGTTTTCAAAATGGCGGCTCGATAATATGAAGAAATGCGATTTTGCGATATTTCTGTCTTGTTTTTGCTGCCAACACAAATTTAAGTTCTCCAAAGATGCGTCCTTAGAAGTTTTGCAAAGTCACTATGTTCCTTATTATCGCGCCGCCATTTGGAAAACAAAATAAACACCATACGGAATTTAAAACTGCATATCATTACCAACATTTTAAGCCTAACGCATCTTTTGAGATCTTAAATTTGTGTTGGCAGCGCGAAGAAAAACATAAATCTCGCCAAACTTCTATTTATACCTATTATCGAGCCGCCATTTTGAAAAAGAAACTTAAGGACCATAAAGCATCTGAGACTACGTCTTATTACCAACATTTTAAGCCCAAGAACGCATATTTTGACATCTTGAATTTCTGTTCGCAGCCAGAAATCTCGTTAAACTGCAAAAAAGAGCGCCATTTTCCATATTTTAGAGCCACTACTTTGAAAAACCTTAAACACCATACATCGTATAAAACAAAGTATCATTACAGTAGTATAGCAACAAGAGTTCAAACCTTTTTTCCCATACAAAAATTTGTATGAAGCTAATAGTCGACCAAAATCGTATTTATGACATCACGAAAGAGCGTGCAAAGAGAATACGATAATTAACAATTAGATTCATGACGTCATCAAAGAGTGTTAAAAGAGATTGCGCGAATTATTACTTACACTACTATGATGTATTTTAGACATCTATGACGTCACCAGATAATCAGAATACTCCAATGTATGAGTTTAGTGTCATTTCAAAGGTGTGAAGGCTATGTTATGAGTAATTTATCTCTGGGATAGGTTTCACAGGTCTAATGAAGAGTTACGTAGGTTATGTTATGCATAATTTATCTGCATACTAGTTTCACGCGCCTAACTCGCATGGTCACATTCAGTTAGCTAGGTGTTAGTGTCAGCTAATGAGATTTTTTGCTAGTTTTTGTGTGATCGTGACGTCATTGAAAGAAGATGATGATAATTATTAATTAGATGTCTAACGTCATCAAATAGTTTTAAAAGATAATACGATAATTATTACTTACACTCCAATGTTGTATTACTTCAGACATGCATGACATCAGCAGACAATCGCTGACAAAGACTGCGATATAGGTAATTATACAATATTTGTGATGAAATACACGGGTTTTTTCCGCATTTTCTGTCAGAATCATGCGGAAAAAGCTTGGAATGGATTATTTAATTTCTGGAATGCGGTACTCAGGTCATGTGTATTAAGTCTCCGTCTTAATTGGGTATGCTGTGACCGCATGGCAAGTTAGCTAGTATTAAATGCTTAAACACCTAATCTTTTACTTCAGGAGATAACATTTATATAAATTTATTTATTTGAATATTTGTTTGACTTGAATTTGTTTTTGAAAGTTCTTATCAGCTTACTATTTTGTCGTACTAAATGGTTTTGATAACTGTTTCTGTAGTTTTATTGGTAGGTAACAAAATTTAGTAAAGGAAAATTATTTTTGTAAAATAATTATTACTATGTGTTTTGTTCATTCATGCGCGACATCAAAAGAAAGTGAATAATTTGTATTTATTTATTAAAGAAAAATAAAATATTTGTATACTAGTTTTGTGAATGTGAATGTTTTGTGAATGTGAGAGTTATTTTATATTTTACCGTTGTGTGTTGTACCGTTTGCATTTATGAGCAAATATAAAGTAAAATTACTATAATTAATTGGTTTTGATAATTATTTTGGTGTTTTTTAGTCTGTATCAAAAATATCTGCAAGAAAACTAAACATGTTGGGATGTGATAGGTATGAAGTCTTTATACCTAGATATTTTATTCAGTTTTGGTTTATATCGACATCATATAAATTAAAAATTATACAATTAGGGAAAAAATAGTACATTATGATGCTAGGACGTAAAGCTAAAGATTTTGGACGGATGTGGAGTTTGCAAATCGAGGCGCTAGCCGAGATTTGCACCCACATTAAGTCCAAAATAGCTTACGTCCGTGCATCATATACTATTTTTTATTCGCCGCAAGCAAAATATTTTAAGAAAATTGGTTTATTCTAAATTAAAATTATAAATTTTCATAAATTTTAAAATAAAAATATGTGGAACAACTAACCTTTGACAAAATATTTATTATTTTTTCCAAATTATTGTGTAGCTATGACAACAAATGATAACAACTATTTTAATTGGATAATCAAATTTGGAATTTAAGGGTTGCTTTGATAAAAAATTTTATTTTTCATAGAATTTAAACAAATACAAATGCTTTTTACTTTTTTGGACGTAGCTATGACAACAAAATAAATAGTTGAAAAGTGATACTTAAAAGCCGCAAATCACAGTAATAAAGTAACACTTCAATATGTAGGCGAATAAAAATGCCTTTTGATCATTAAATCACATTTTTATATTATTTTTCTAAAAAGAGTGAGATTTGAAACATGCTATTGTAAAAAAGTTGTGGATTAAGGTTTACGTTTTAATGAAATGTTGTGCTAGGTTATGGATGTTTTTATTCATGATAAATTTGAATTAGAAGAAAAAAATGTTTATGTTTGTTTTGTTTTTGATTATAACAGTTTTCAAATAAAAATGTGTAGTTGATTAGTTTTAACTGATTAAAAAACATGATGAAACAGGTTGAGGTGTGAAATGAACGACGTCTTTACAAAGTAATTGATCTGTTTTATTTAAGACGTTAAGCAATTAAAAATTATACATAAGACAAGAAAATATCTTTGGCTAAAAAATTTTATTATCTGGGGTGCGTTTCGAAATTAACTATGGTAACCGCAGTTAACTTTACTCTACCAAATGTCGTTCCATAATTAGCCACAAAATAAAAAATTTACTGGACGACAGATGTACTATCGTTCCAAAACAATAATAATTAGCTGTCATAATATATTGTTACATCACTACTTTAACTTTGTTACTCAAGTCTAGAGTAGAGTTTGTTGAGGCTCTAATGTCAAAACGTATAAATATTTAAAACGACATGTAAATTTGTGGAGAAAAAATAAAATTCTTCAAAAAAAAATTTTTGGAATTTTTTTTTTTTTAATAAAATGTGTTGTGTAGTAGGAATTACAACATGTGTCACAATAACACATAAAAACCTTTTAAGACCAAGGTCCCACAACAACATACGTTCAAAGGTGTTGATGGACGTAAATCCTTCTTTTTTTGTTTTTTTATATTTTTTGTTAAAGAATGAAAGAATGGATAACTAAACAAAAAATCCTATCACTGACAAAATATGACATAGGCCAATATTTTATGATAGAATAGAGAAAATAAAAGTAAATTTAAAAGGAAATAGCAAATTTTTACAAAAATTTTCTGAAACAAAACAAAAATGTAGTTGCCAATAATCCAGCCGGTTGCATATTCCTAGATCCTGTGACGCACCGTCTTTCTTGAAGATCCAAGCCCACACATAGTTATATGGAGGCTCGTTTCTTCAAGGAAACAATAGCGTCCCGTCATCAAGGAGTATTGCACAGCTAAGATTGAGGAAGCTACCGTTGACTGAATACAGTTCATCTGCCACCACCCCTAAGATGTCACCTTGGCTAGTGATATCTCACCGCTATTGCCAGTGGTATGTGATATCTCACGTTAACTCGTATGCCAATAGCAGGGACTGGAGTTCGCGGGGTTGTCACCGCCGTAGATCAAAAATAAAAAAAATTTTCAAAACAATAAAAACTGATCCCTCCATGCGGGTTTCCAGACAAAATAACCTGTCATATATACCCCTCTTGTCAAGGTCAAAAATAATTTTTTTTTGAAATTTCTTCTCTCAACCTAAAGAACATTTGAAATGATGAGCTAACCGCTATAGTTTTTGTTCAATCTTTACAACATTTCCTTTAAACGCGATTTTTTTCAATTTTTTGCCTCTGTAATGTTCGAAGATAAAGGGGCGAAAGAATCAAATTTTCACATTTTTAAAAATAAGTCGAAAACCGTGTTCTCAAAAATTACAAAAAATTATTTTGAACTACAAAACAAATCACCTTTCATATCACTTTTCATATGAAAGGTGATTTCTTTTGTCAAGGTCAAAAATATTTTTTTTAAATTTTTACTCTCAACCCCATCCAAAGAAAATTTGAAATTATAACGACCAAAAAAGATATTTTTGCCAAGTTCCTACAATCGTGAATCTTTTTAAAATTTTTTTTTTTTAACGTTCGAAGATAATTGTGGGGGTGCAAAAAAATTTCACTTTTTCGAAAATATGTCAAAAACTATGCTGGTGAAAATTACAAAAAAAAAAGACTAGACTTGTTCTAGACTAGAAAAAAAATAACCTTTCATATGACACCCCTTTTAAAATGATCGAAATAGTACATTATATAACAAGGTTGAGAAGTAAGCTATTATTGACCAAGAACTTTTAGATCCTAAAGCGCGTAGCGCCGAGGGATATAATGTTCGAGGTCTATGTTAGTCTTCTCAACCGAGGTAAATATAGAATTTTTTTAACTACTAACACTAATTATCATATTTGAATGCCTTGATTAGATTTTGATATTACTCATTTTCCATTTCATTTTTCAAATATCTTAAAATATCAAGCAGCCTGGAAGTTTAGTTTCATACAAATAAGACGAAACAAAGCAATGCAATTATTATTTGTTTGGGTTTTATGTTCATTTCAATTAAAAATAAAAGAAAATTTGTCATTATTAACCTAGGTAATTTTTTGTTATTAATATTGACCCAGGTTGAGAAATAGTAGATTCTTGTATGAGCTTAGAATGAAGGCAATTCTTCACGAGGATGAAGTTTCCCGAAACGAGCGTAGCGAGTGGAGTGAATCATCCGAGTGAAGAATTGCCATCATCCTAAGCGAATACAAGATGCTATTTTATCCACGACTGTAAAATATTTCGTTTAATTTCCAGTTTTCATGCAAAAATTTGTATCACCATATTGAAATAAAAACATCGAAGATAGCGAAAAACAAAACAAGTCTGTTGTTTAATTTGTTAGGGGAATATTTAATAAACTATAGAGCTGTTAAAGAATTGTAATCAAATTCACTAGTTGTGGAATGAATACAATTACAATGAAAGACATACGCATGGAAAGCATATATTCTGTAGTAGTCGTGGATAAAATTACTTCTCATTGGGGCATTCGAGTAAATAATGACGATTTCTCAAGTTAGTAGTTAAAAAATATTTTTATGCTTCACTGCAATATAAAGTTGTTATAAAGTCTTGGATACGCTATATATAAACTTACTCATAAAAACCGGGGCGTTATGAGATGGCATTATATCTATATTAGTCTTCTCAACTGAGGTATATATAGAATTTTTTTCACTATATAATAATTTGAACTTTTCACAATTTATATAATTATAATTTTATTATGCCGGATAACTCAAAAAAAAGCTATATGAAACCTGAAACACTGAATTACACACAAACACATATTCCCTTGGAAATCTTTTATTATTTTTTCTCATTAATCACAGAAAAATTTAAAACTATTAATTTATTAACATAAAGAACAATTCAATCAAAATCAATCAAAAATTATATAAAGCGGAATATAAAAAAAAGCTTACAGTAATTTTGTCTCTTCAATTGTTGTCTTCATCGTGATTTTCCATTTAATAAAAACAAATTTCCTTTCTTCAACCGGTGTCATTATCTTGCGACGACAAAAATAAATTTTCTTAATATATACAATTCCGATGCCCTGATAACAATCCCATACTAAGTTCCCGCTAAGCTGCGCGCGCACATCTTATTACATAAGCGCGCAGAGAAGAAAATTATGCGCATAATAGAAATTTATGCACATAATGTAAAAATTAAAAATATTTTGAAAACATAACATGAAAACCTAAAATATAATATTTGTTTCAAGCAAACTTGGAGCCTAAAGAATAACGTTATTTATTTAAAAATTCTACTATATAAGCATAAAGTATTTACTAGAATTAGCTGTGGATATATAATTTTGTACATACTTTTTTAACGGAAACTAAATGATGCGACATTACTTGTGCTAATTCAATGCAAACTCTATTTTCCTTTATTAACATTTATAATGAGATTTAGTAGTTGTAAGATTAAGTGAATCTAGTGTTTTTTCTACGATAGCATATAAAAAGTCTATTTTCATGCAGGTTTCACATAAAAAAATGTTTTTTTTCCACCAATGTAAAACCACTTTCGCTTAATAAAAAATTGTAGTTGTTTAAAACGTTGTAAAACATGTAATTTTACAATGTTTTTAAGCAAAGGCATGACAAAATATAATGTAAATTTTAAATGTTGTGTTGTCGTTTTCTAAATGAAGTAAGATGGCTATCTCGACAGCTTGCTATATAGCTATTGTAAGAAATTGGTTATGTGGTTCTGATTCAAATTTTTGAAGACGAAGTAAAGTAAGACCAAGAAAATAATAATCCAGTCTCAAAGTATTGTTTAAGTGCTTTGAAAAACAAAATCAATCATTTTGCATTAATAGTTTTGAATGATGTTTTGGACGTACTAGGGCTGCTCTTCAAGTTTCTATCGCCCATGGAGTCAATGAAGAAGTTAAGTCCACAAGTCCATTCTGGAGTCGAGAATCAGAAAATGTTTTATCAAAATCATTAGAAAAAAAACAAAGCGTTAACACTTTTTATGTTATTAAATTTATTAACGAACTATGTCATCATCTAACAAAGCGATTTCCATCAGAAGAGATGAAAGATTGGTATGCCTTTGATTACAATGCAATCGCAACCAACGTAACAGATTTTAGTTTTGGACAAAAATATTCTGAAATTTATCCCCTGAATGATGAAGTAAGAGAAGAAGTGTTAAAAGAATACAGCATGTTTAAGTTTTTAATTTCCAAAAAACTACAAGAAACAAGAACTACAACTACAAGAAAAAACTGCTAAAAATTTCGGTACTATACTATCCGGCGGGCTTAATGGTGATGAGTTTAGTAAAATTAGGTTTCTTGTGGAAATATGTGAAACTTTTCAAGCTAACAGTGCTGATTGTGAAAGAGACTGTTTAATGAGGATTAAAATACAACTTAGTGCCGAAATCGAAATTGATTTAGATGTCGTTTATGAATTATGGAAAAACAATAAAGGTCGGCGGGAAGAAAATTAAATTGTGTATAACTATTTGAATAATAAATTTTTTGAATTATTTTGCTTTTATTTATAAATGCCTTTAATTTTTTTCTGACTTAGAATCGTTATGACCACGTTATGAAACGTCGGAAAATGTCAAAAATTGGGCAATTTTCACATTTGGCTCGAGATTGTAATACTTAGGTCTTTCATACCGTATAGTAATATATATATTAATTGTGCAAAATATTCCTCATTTATAAGTATGTTGAAGTTAGAAGTATTTATAAATTTTATTAACACATACCAAAGAAAATCAAATTGATAAAAAACAACAAAACATTTATATAAATTGAATTTATATATGTTTGATTTAGCCGCGCATTTATTTATTTTTGAGGAAAAAGTAGCGCACCAATTTGTTTTTGCGCGCATCGGAAAAATTCCTTAGAGGGAACATTGATCCCATAGCTCAATTTATGGATATCATATTTATCCATAGAGGTCCATAATGATAACGTAAGCAGGGCAGTCACATCGATTAATTTCAATATAACAGCACAATTTGCAATATTTCGAAGACGTCGTTTTATTACTGGAGAATATTATTCATACAAACAATTCTTGGTATCCAATGGAGTACAAAAAGTGGGTTGAACGGCTTCATCAACCTCACTTAAATAAATACTTTCACATCTTGTATATGTTATATTTGTGTTTTATACTATGTATTGACGTAGCAATTAATTGGTTACTACAATATATTGTTCAGATCAATTAATTCTAGTTTCAGTCTTGACTATAAAAATTATTTGGCAATATTTTGACCTGACACTTAGTGGTCAATACTAAAACTAACTGACTACAAATTTTATGTTTTCAATTTGTTCAAATTATTATTAATTGCAGGATATTTTTTGAATCTAGACGGTAAAAAATTGTTGAAATTAATTTTCGTTGCACACAAAACGGTTACCATCAATTCACTAAAATGTATTTAATAAATTAACTAAAATTAAACAAAAAAACATTTCCATAATGACAAACCAATACTTATCAGTATTTGCCATTTGGAAAAATAAAAATATTTCAAAAATGTTTTCAAAATTAGCAGAAAAACTAGCAGAAAAACAGCTAATAATTTGATGAAAAAGTATAGTTAATAATAAAAATAGTCCTAAGTATTATTCAAAATTTTAATAATATATTTTGAATTTAAAAACTACAGAAAATATATAAAAATATTCTAACATCATTTGGAGCCACTAAAGTATTCCACACGTCAATAACAAAAACTAAGATAATTGACTACAATAATTTGAGTTGAAAACATAATTATTGTAGTCCTCAATTATTGCCATATTTTACGTCTTCACGCATCAATTAATTGCAGTGTAGGATAATTGTAGTCAATTAATTGCTACGTCAAGACATAGTATTAGATTCAAACTTTTTTTTTCACTTTCCTTTCATTTACTAAAGACAATAATTGCCATTTCCCCACATTACACAACAAAACAAATAAATAAAAACTCAGTAAGTATCGCAATATATACATTATTTAATAACAATAAATAAACTTCCACTTTTCTTTCCTTTACAATATACTAATATTTATTTTTACATTATTATTTTAATTATTTTCTTTTTTATTTTCATGCATGAACACAACTTTTGAGTTTTAAAATTATACTAATCAACTAACATAATATATAATATCAAATCGACTTTTAAATATATACTGAGATTTGGTTATCAAAATTCTTATTTTTATATCTAATTTTATATGTGTATAGCTGCATTTTTGTATACAACCAGATTATCCGTCTCTGTTTTCCTTTCCAACAATCAACAATTTCTCCAACGTATAAAAAAACATTAAATCAAACATGTTTATTGTTGAAATTGAGTGACGCAACTAAATCTCAACAGTAGCATACAAAAACGTTGCGACCCTTAAGAAGATTAATGAAATTATAATTGAAAATGAAAGTTATTATTTTTAGAACAAAATTGAAATAGTCCTGGCGTTACAACTACTAACACTAATTATCATGTTTGCTTTGATTAGATTTTGATATTACTCATTTTCCATTTCATTTTTTAAATATCTTAAAATATCAACTTATCAAGTAGCCTGGAAGTTTAGTTTCATACAAATAAAACGAAACAAAGAAATGCAATTATTATTAGTTTGTGTTTTTTTGTTCATTTCAATTAAAAATAAAATAAAATTTGTCATTATTAACCTAGATAATTTTTTGTTATTATTATTGGCCCAGGTAGAGAAAAATTACTTCTCATTGGGGCGTTCGAGAAAATAATGACGATATCTCAAGATAGTGACCTGATCATGACCTTACTTGAGCCCTGACAAATTTCTTCTCGGGATATTATAACTAAAGCATAACTTAGTTTGAACTGCACAAATTTAGTATTGTAAATTGTGTTTTTAATTAGGCACTTATCTCAAAGTAACTAAGTAACTATTAATTTTTCACAACTGTTATTGGCGTTTTAATGAAATTGGTCCAAATTTTTAATAATTTTGGTTCAATTAAAATTAAAATATAATCAAATGTTTCTATGGACATTCTAGTGCATTCAAAAAATTTAGTTTTATCCTCCCGAAGTTGAGGATATAACTGATGAAATTCACCTTTGATTTTTCGATCTAAATTGATCTTATGTATACCACTTTTCGTTTTTAAATTTTTTAACCGTAAATAAAGACTTTCAGTTAAGAATAACTCATCTTCTGATGATGAATTCATTTTGAAAAATGACCATTAAATCAATTTTTGTGCTAGCATATAGGTTCGCGTAAAGTATTACTGTGCGCAGTCAACCGCTTTGCTCCAGCGCGAAACAGCACCGCTTTGCGCACAGCGCCGCTCAACGCTTTCACTCTGTACGTAGCCTTATTCGTGTTACGGCACTCATGTTCCTTTTTGTAGAAAATTCGAAAACAAAAAACAAAGAAAATCGTTCATATAAGATAACCGCTAAAAATCTTGATGATGCGATGTTAAAGTTAATTACGGTAATTCAAAGTCAAACTTATCAATCCGAAATAAAACTTCTTCAACCTAAAACCGCAATTAGCAATGGAAGTCACCTTAAAGGTTTAAATCCCTTTTTAGACGATAATAACATCCTGCGTGTCGGTGGTCGGTTAGCCAATGCACCTCTACCATATGATCAAAAATTTCCCATATTAATTCCTGCCAATCATAATTTCTCTCGTTTACTAGTAAGGAAGGAGCATATTAAAAATTTACATGCCGGACAACAAGCATTATTGTGTTGTTTGCGTCAACGTTTTTGGATAATAAATGGCAGGAACTTATGCCGAAAGGTGGTGCGTGAATGTATACGTTGTTTTAGAACTAAACCTGTACTTGTAGACCAAATAATGGGACCGTTACCAATCGATAGAGTTCAATCAGTTCGTGCATTTGAAACCATTGGAATCGACTATTGTGGATATTTCAATGTTTCTTATAAAATTAGAAGCAAAATTACGTCTAAGGTTTATATCGCAGTTTATGTTTGCTTTGCAACAAAGGCAACGCATTTAGAGTTGGTTCATGATTTGTCCACCTCGTCGTTTTTGGCTTCTTTCAGACGTTTTGTCTCTAGACGAGGAAAATCAGCAAATGTCTATTCTGATAACGCTACCAATTTTGTAGGGGCTAAATCTGAATTGAAAAATTTGCAAAGTTTATTTAACTCTGCAGCACATCAAGACCAAATGCTTAAATTCTGTGCTGAAGAAGGTATTCAGTGGTTGACCATCCCAGCACCTCACTTTGGAGGCTTGTGGGAGGCAGCTGTAAAATCTGCCAAACATCATTTAAAACGCGTTCTTGGCAACTACACATGCACTGCAGAAGAACTCAACACGTTAATTATTCAAATTGAAGCCTGCCTAAATTCAAAACCTCTCACTCCGATGTCAAGTGATCCTTCTGATCTATCAGTTCTTACACCTAGACACTTTCTTATTGGGACTTCACTAAATTCATTGCCAGAAGCGTCTTTAATTGATCTTGATTTTATGAGACTTTCAAGGTTTCAACGTATGCAGTACATGTTTCAGACCTTTTGGAAAAGATGGTCGAGCGAATACCTTTCCAAACTCCAACAGCGAAAAAAGTGGAAACAGGTTAAGGTTTAAACAGCCGCAGGAGGGATCGATTTTGATCGATTATGATCAATGTTGATCTACGGGTCTGACTACCCTGCGTACTCCAGTCCCTGCCATTGACATATGAGTTAGCGTGAGATATCACATACCACTGGCAATGGCAGGAGATGTCATTAGCCAAGATGATATCTTAGGGTGCTGGCGGACGAACTTTAATTAGTCAACGGCAGCACTTCCAGTCTTAGCTGGGCAGCGTTCCGTAGCGGTACCGCTCATTAGCTCTTCCGAGGAATCGAACCAACACGTAGTTATGTGTGGGCTTTGTGCCTCGATTGAAGTGGTGGGCGGTGCGTCTGGGGTGCGCTGCATCAGCTGGATTATTGGCATTTAGTTTTGTTTTGTTTTCTGCAAATTTCTCACAATTTGTTTTTCACTTATTATTTTGTTATTATTTCTTCATCTTATCATGAAATATTGGCATATGTCATATTTTGTAGTATGATAGGATTTTTTACTTAGTTATGCATTTTAAAATAAAACACAAAAAAATAAAATAAACATTTTGATATATATATGGCAGTACAACCGAAAAAAAATAAGTCTGCAAGTGGTAAAGCAAATTTGCGCAATCCACCCGCCCATAAAGCGGCATGTCCACGGAATTTGCAGGGACAAAACATATATGAATCAATAAAAAATTTTAAAATCCATGTTCAAAACATCTGCGGATTGAACGCTAACCATGACCACGTGCAACATCATCTTGAGCACGACAAACCGAACATTCTATTCCTTACAGAAACACAAGTTTCTGAAAATTTTCTCTTTATAGAATCGCTTAATTCCAAATATAGGCTCGAATCAGCTTTCAAACTCCATCAGGGCGTATGCGCATTCATTCATGAGAGTGTTGCGTACACGCGCTTTCCAAATTTTGAACTACACGGTGACGGCTTCAATACAATGGTTTTAAAGATTTGTCTTCCAGAAATGACTTTTTTTACAATAGCTTTATACCGGTCCCCCAACAAACGTAACCCAAACTTTTTTAATATACTGACAAAAATTATGGACGAGATTAGAGCAAAGTCCCCTAATTGTGAAGTTATCGTTACCGGTGACTTCAACGTCCACAACAAATCATGGTTGGAATTCTCCAAATCGACCGACGATGTTGACAATAGTGGAAAACTGGCAGAAATTTTTGCCGCGTCTCAGGGCCTATTCCAAATTGTAAAAAGCCCGACTTTCACTCCCCGTAATGGCGGTGATAATAGTTTTCTACTAGATCTCTATCTTACCACAATGCCAGATATTACGAGTGTCGATGTTGCGAAAGGTAGTATTGGAAATTCTGATCATTATTTAATCTCATCAGTTATCAAAACTGATTTACTTAAAACTACAGCTCCCAAACCCCGTAAAATATTTCACTACTCAAAAATGGATAAGAGTGGTCTTCAAAATTTTTTCCATGGTTTCCCTTTCGACCGTCATTGTTTTTACACTGACAATGTAAATGTTTCTGCTCAAAACTTTACAGAAACCATCCAATTTGCTATAAATAAATTTGTCCCTTTCTCCATAGTAAAACCCAAACAAAAATACTTGTATTCGAAAGCTGCCAAAACGGCACTTAGAAACAAACGTAGATCATTTAATATTTGGATTCATAACAAAACTCCCACTAATCGATCCCAATATCTAAAGGCCAACAAAATATCTAATCAGATTATCTCAAACGAAAAGTCCGAAATTGACAGAGCGAAAGCCTCAAAACTTACGTCTATGTCTGTTTCTGACAAGAGTTTCTACAGTGCCATTAATTCTTTAAATTCTGGTACAAAATTTTCTATTCCCCCTATTATTGATGGTGATTTAATCGTCAATGATCCCGCAAGAAAAGCTAACTTGTTCGCTGAACGCTTTGCTCTGAACTCCACTGTTTTGGAAACTCCTAAAGAAATACCCCAAATCCAGTCTTCAGGAGTTAATATGAATGAACTTCACTTCAAACCCAAAATAGTCGCTAAACTTTTAAAGGGGTTAAACATCAACAAAGCATCAGGAATGGACAATATTCCACCCATTATTTTAAAAACCTTTTCCAAAGAACTTGCACCAACTTTAACTAAAATATTCTACCAATCCTACAAATCTGGTATATTTCCCTCGTGCTGGAAGTTGGCAAATGTCCAGCCCGTCCCCAAAAAGGGACCAAAATCCGATATCTCAAATTATAGGCCAATAGCTTTACTATCGGTCCTATCCAAAGTCTATGAGCATTATATTAATACACATATTTCAAAATTTCTGGAAGAAAATCATTTAATATCCGACAGCCAATACGGTTTTCGAAACAAAAGATCAACTACCGATCTATTAAACTATGTAGCGCATTGTTGGAACAGCATACTTGATAAAGGTGGTGAAACATACGTTATCGCTTTAGACATCTCCAAGGCATTCGATCGAGTCTGGCATGCCAACTTAATCAACAAGCTCGTTGCGTACGGTTTTCATCCCAATGTTGTGAAGCTGATTCAAAATTTTCTATCCGGCCGATACATTTCGGTAACCTTAGACGGATATTCTTCTGAGTCTAAACTAATTAACGCTGGTGTACCTCAAGGCTCAGTATTGTCCCCAACCCTATTTTTGATTTATATCAACGAATTGTTGAAAATCACCAGCAACCCAATAAATAGTTTTGCAGATGATAGTACTCTGCACAAGTCGTTCGAGCCCCTTCCTTCAAAAGGTAAAATGCACGAACGAATTAATCCTGCCCGGAGAGACGCTGCCATAAACGTGAACAAAGACCTGAATAAAGTCGCCGACTGGGGTGACCAAAACCTTGTCAATTTCAACTCCACCAAAACACAGCTGTTGATTGTTTCCAGATTAAAGACCGAGTTCCCCAAAGATATTTTATTTAGTATGTGTGATGAACCAATAGGTGAATGTAAAAACATTCGTTTATTGGGTGTCACAGTTTCAAATGACCTACTCTGGAACGATCATGTAATGGCGATGGCAAAAAGCGCGTCTAAAAAACTCGGCCTCCTAAATAGATGCAAAAAATTTTTCACTCCATACCAATTGCTCCATGTTTATAAGTCCTATATTCGTCCCTGTATGGAGTACTGCTGTCAAGTTTGGGGTGCTGCCTCTGTTTCCATCTTGGCCCTCTTGGACTCTGTTCAAAAGCGAGCTATACGAATTGTAGGTGATCGAACTTTGACATCACAACTTGATTCCCTACAACATCGTCGCACTGTTGCTGACCTCGTTGTTTTTTACAAATATCGTCATCAGCAGTGCTCAGATGAAATCAGCGGCATCATGCCTCAAACTTATTCTTACCCCCGTTCCACTCGGCAATCGGCTGCCGCAACCAGTGAAACGGTAAAGATCCCGCGCTGTCATACTGGCAGATCGCAGAGAGACTTCTTTGTCCGAACTGCGTACAAATGGAATAGTTTGCCGGAACACTTAGTCTCAGGTGGCTTCAACCCACAGATGTTTAAAAAAAAGCGTTAATCTACACCTCAGAACGCCAGTTGTTGTGGGACCCAGGTCTAGACCTAGGTCTTAAAAGGTATTTATGTGTTGTTGTGACACATATTCTAAACCCTATTACACAACACATTTTATAAAAAAAAAAAAAAAAAAAGTACAATATCCCAGTGGGCACTCTTATTCTGTTAAAGGAAGATAACGTTCCTCCCTTAAAATGGGTTATGGGTCGGGTAACACATACTTTCCCAGGCTCAGATACACACACTCGAGTAGTAGAGGGGAAAACTGCTTCTGGTCTTTTCAGACGAGCAGTGACTCAACTCTGTGTATTACCAATTGAAACGTCCAGTGAAGACGTTAAAACAAATTCTACTTCAGAAGAATAGTAATCACGTTTCGGAATCAATCAGTCATCAACAAATAAATTCAAGTTTAGGTTGATTCAAATGAACACGTATTTCTCTTCAGGCGAATGGATCGTTCACTTCAACATTTTCTAGTTATATCGAAATAAATAATCATTGTATTGTATTCATTTGTTTTGGTTTTAATATTGCTACATTTTATATTTCTATGATAATTATTTAATTTTTTTTTATGTCAAACTAATTTGTAAGGACATTGAAACATACATACTTTTGTAATATCAAATGATATTATCAAATGTGATTTAACATAATTTAAATTTGTCTTAGCTTTAATCACACATGAATTATTATTTTGAAAGTATTGTTTCAAGGTGGCCGGTATGTTCGGTTACAAACTGATTTTCCTTATTTTAACTACACATACACACATAACAAAAAGAACCAATGTAAATCTAACCAAAGGAAAATCAAGAATTATTAGATATGAAATTTCAGATGTATTTTGATCGTCTTCGAATGAAGACAAAATAAAAATTTCAAATAAAGTCAAAATAAAACCTAAAATAAATCGTGTCTTTGTGATCTGTGAAACAGAAAAAATATACAGTCCACAGAAATCGGAGAAACAGGGTATGCTCCGCAGTTTTTCTTGATGTCACTCAAGATTTTGATAAAGTTTGGCATCATTGCTTAAAGTATAAATTGCATAGAGAATCTGCCCAAACAGTTTTATGAAATTTTGAGCTCTTATCTGGATGACCGCCACTTTAGATTCAAATATGATGATAGTTATTCCACATTGAAAAAGATTGATGCGGGAGTTCCGCAGGGTAGTGTCCTAGGACCGGTACTATATCTGCTATATACAAGAGATTTGCCTGGCCTTAGCAAAACAACTATTACAACCTTTGCAGATGATACCGCAATTTTGACCACCGGAAAAACCGTAGAAGAAGCAACTAGCAAACTGCAATACGCTACTAAAATATCCACAACTGGACAAAAAGATGGTGAATTATGCTGAATGAAACAAAATCCTCTCATGTTAACTTCACTAACCAAAAAGTAAGCCAAATACCTCTGAAAATCAACGCAACACAAGTTGCTTATGCAAACATAGCAAAATATCTAGTTGTGACTCTGGATGCTAAACTGAGATGGAAGGAACATGTTAAAAAGAAAAAAGAAGAACTGAATTTAAAATTTAGAAAGATGTACTGGTTACTTGGAAGAAACTCAGTACTATCTATTCAAAACAAACTACTTCTGTATCGTCAAATACTGAAATCAATGTGGACGAATGGTATCCAGCTATGGGGATGTACTAAAAAAAACGAACGCGAAAATTATCCAGTCGTTCCAAAACAAAGTCCTGCGTTGCATTGTTAATGCCCCGTGGTACATCAGAAACGAAGACCTCCATAAGGACCTAAAGAGATAGTTCGTGAAGGACGAAATAAAAAAATATGCAATTAAACACACCACGCGAATTCACGTACATGAAAATATTGAAATACGCCAGCTAATGGATGTGCGCGTTGCTGACAGAAGGCTTAAAAGAACGAAGCCACTAGATTTGATTTTATAATCAAAAGCATACTTAATAAAATAATATAAATGGGACTACACAATGGGTTACACCTCAAAAAATGTGCTATAAATATGATATGTAAAATATGGAGGGGCTAAAATCTCACAGCTCTGAGATATTAAGACTTCGGTCTGGGTTAAGGATTTTGATATAGTTTTCGGCAAAAAACTTTTATGAGGACATGGTTTTTAGTTTTGGGCAGCGATGTATATCAAACATAACTCTTTGTTAAAGTACAAGTATTTTTTATCTCTGTTTAGAAATTTATTACTAAACTAACACGAAACATCAATACGTTACCGGAAAATTATAACAGATCATAAAGTAACATAATTTAGTGAAAAGATGATACACTCAGCAAACTACTCAAAAACCTCTCCATTTAGCCTTTCGAGAAAATATTACAAAATCACAAATTCATATTTCTTTCAAAATTCCAAAAATATTTTAAAAATTAAGTAAAATCAAACTTTTTTCAAAATTCAAATTTTTTTTCAAAAATCAAAAATTGAGACTTTTTCAAAATTCCAAAAATTACAATAAAATCAAAAAATTGCAAATTTTTCAAAATTCTAAAACTATTCCAAAAATTCTTACAAAATCAAAAATTAAAACTTTTTCCAAAATTCTAAAAATATTGCAAAAATTAGTACAAAATCAAAAATACAAACTTTTTTCAAAATTCCAAAAATATTTCAAAAACTATAAGAAATTCAAAAATTTCCATGTCCAATTTTTTTCAATTACGTCATAAAAACAGATACATTTTTTTTTTCAAAAAGTTGGCTAAAAAATAAATGAAATCATTTTTTGACACACTTGACACTATTTTTTTGACAAACTTATAATGCCATAATTCTCTATAATAATAATAAAATTTCATGTCATACAAATTATTAATTTTATTTTTTTTCCAAAAAGTTGGGTAAAAAAGTACATAAAAATCTTTATTTTGACACACTTGACAACATTTTTTTGACAAACTTATAATGCCATAATTCTCAATAATAATAATAAAACTTCATATCAAACATATTATTAATTTTATTTTTTTCCAAAAAACTGGGTAAAAAAATAAATAAAAATCTTTCTTTTGACACACTTGACAACATTTTTTTGACAAACTGCAATAATCTAGATTTTGGTCTCACATACCAATCCCGACCATCAAGATTTCTCCAAATTCAATGTTCCTACTCGTAATCACTTAAAATGAACGTTTTTTAAGCAAAAAATCTGCAAATTTCCTTGTTTTGACACATTTGACGATTTTTTGACAAACTTCCGGTACAGTTATCAAACAAATCGTCCTTTCCGG
This sequence comes from Diogma glabrata, assembly GCA_963693315.1. Lineage (NCBI taxonomy): Eukaryota > Metazoa > Arthropoda > Insecta > Diptera > Cylindrotomidae > Diogma > Diogma glabrata. The sequence goes on from CAVNZG010001272.1 coordinate 529,706, forward strand.
CTCTTCCCATTGCGTAAACCTATTTTTAGAAAAAAAAATTTTGAAATCCGTTCATCGCTTTTGTGGATTTCGTGGGTTGTGACGGCTGGACGGCCGGCCGACAGACAGACATACATATTTTTTTTGCTTTTTTAGAATCAGTAGGTTTAGGACGTCGAGAAATGCCAAAAAAGTGGGGGTAAGAATTTCACTTTTAGCTCATGAATGTAATACTTAGGTCTTTCAGACCGAAGTAATTACTAGATGAGCGTAGCTCAGTTGTTCTTTGATATTAAAAAAAAAAAAATTATGTTAATTTATGATCTGATATAATTACCCAACGTATTAATTTTTCGTGTTAGTTTTGTAAATTTCTAAACAGAGATAAAAAATACGTGTACTTTAACAAAGAGTTTTATGTTTGATATACATTGCTGACCAAAACTAAAAACAATGTCCTCATAAAAGTGTTTTTCCGAAAACTATATCAAAATCCTTAACCCAGACCGAAGTCTTGATATCTCAGAGCCTCCATATTTTCAGTTTTGATTTTAGAAAAAAAATTATGCAAATAAAAGTTGTAGATCTTAAAAAAATACATCGAATTTCTTCTTTGTTTGTTAAGCTTGAAAAAGAAGATGTTTTATAGTCGTATTCTCCATAAATAACTAATAATAGTCGAGTCAAATTAGCTTCAAAATCCTTAAAACTTCTAAGTCCTCAAGGACACGTCCGATTTTGATGATTTTTTTTTAAATGTTTGTTATGGTATATTATTTGAAATCAGAAACATTACAATGTGCGCAATTAAATATTTATATTGTTTATGAATTTATTAATAAGTTATTTTTTGTCAACAAAATTTATGAATAAGTTATTTTTTTTAACAAAATGTATGCAATAAAAGACCTTCAGCATCTTTAGATTCATCACCAATTCCCGTTGATAATATAATATATGCACCAGTTCTTGAACTACTAAACGACACTATAAAAGATATTAACAATTTTCTTGGAAGGTTAGCCGAGTCTACTACTAAAAAAACATATTACAACAGGAAGTTATAAAAAAATTGCCAGTATCACATCAACAATAAGTCAACAAATATTTCAAGTAGCTTAACAGTTAAAGTATTATCACCATAAGAGGAATGTGAATATACATCATGGCTTAGGTACCTCAAAAATGAATTTAAAAATACCAGTTCTAAATCTGGGTAGTGAAATCCGAAATTCTACGTCCACGCTGTGCTACCTGGGTAACGCTAACAGAATTAGGTTGGTGTAGTTGAGAGGGGCAGAGTAAATACTGCTTATACTCAATGATTCTGCACCATGGCGAATCATTGGCGCCACAAAACCAATGCAACTCAAGCGTCTGTTCTCCATGTCAGGGGCGGCTTGGAGCGGGCGTCTGTCTTTGATCAAGCGGCTCGCAATATAAAAGTGTAGCAAGCGTCTGTTCTCCATGTTAGGGGCGGTTTGTAGCGGGCGTCTGTCTTGGATCAAGCGGCTCGCTATATAAACATGTAAAAAGGTTTTTTCTGGTGACCATAAGATGCAAAACGAACCCATTCACGAAAATTTGGGTTGGACGAAGGGCTAACACCCCATTTCCGTAAAAAATTACTTGTCATGAATTCTGTACACAGGCCTCGGATTATCTCGGATTCATTATTGGAACGACCTCGGAAACTGTACCCGGACTACGATTTAAAAATGGGGACCTGGAACGTGCTAAGCCTTAGAAAACCAGGAGATCTACTAAAACTTACAAACCAAATCGATAGCTATACACTAGATATAGTGGCGTTACAAGAACTAAGATGGCCAGGGAGTGGAATCCACGAAACAGCCAAGGGATACACTCTCTACTATTGCGGTCATGAAAACGGAGGAGAATTTGGAGTTGGCTTTCTCGTACATCGTCGCGTGAATCAACATGTTATCGACTTTTGCCCAATTAATATGCGGATATGCACAATGAGAATCCGTACGCAAAAATTTAATGTAACGATCATCAATGTTCATGCACCTATTGAAGACAAAGCAGATGACATTAAAGACCTGTTCTTTCTAGAACTCGAAGAAGTCATCAATAACATCCCGCGACACGATATAAAAATCGTGGTAGGTGACTTCAATGCGCAAATTGGTGGAAGTGCAGAACTTAAAACACATGTCGGCCCTAACAGCTTGCATTATACTAGTAACAATAACGGCTTTCGCGTAGCTGAACTGGCTATGATTTATGATCTAGTAATTTTTAGCACTTTCTTTCCTCATAAGAGAATTCACAAAGCAACATGGAAATCAAATGATGGAAGAACTGAAAATCAAATCGATCACGTCATGATTTCTAAGAGACACTCTACAAGTGTAACTGACGTTCGATCATACAGAGGTGCTGATATGGACACCGATCATATGCTTGTCATCTTTAAGTATAAGTGCAAATTATCATCTACATTTAATAGGCAAGCAAAAAAGACCGTGCTCTGGAATGTCGAAGCATTTAAACACCTGGAAACACTGAATAGATATCAGGAAATTGTAATGCAAAGCATAGAAGAGCATGACATCCTGTCTGAGATGCCATTAAACATACAAGAAGAATGGCAAACGCTTCAATCAACCATCATATACGCAGCACAAACTACAATCGGAAAACGACCACCGAAATTACGTAACGAATGGTTTGATGACGAGTGCCGCGAAAGCATTGAGCACAAACAAAAACTGCGAGAAAAATGGTTAACAAGAAACACCCGAAGCTCCCAAACTGATTATCTATGCGCCAGAAAAGGCTCAGCAAAACTCCTACGGAAAAAAACGCGAACACATGAAGAGCTGTATCGAAAACATTAACCAACATGCGGCTAATGGAAATTCGAAAGAGTGTTTTGCCAATGCACGGAATCTGACAAAAGATAACGGCAGAACTATATTGCTCTTTTGCTCTAAAAATGATAGTTTTTATTTTCAATTATAATTTCATTAATTTTCTTAAAGGTCGCAACATTTTTGTATGCTACTGTAAACTGACTAGAGCCAAATCGTTAAAATGTGGGACAAAATGCGCACATTCTTCCAAATACTAACTAAATAGAATTTCTATTACAAGAAAGTGGAACGGTGAAAACGTGCTAACTAGATTGTGCATAAATTTACTATTTAATGCTTTCCTTTACTCTTTGTTTACTATTTAATTCTACAAAAAATTCTTTTCTTTTAATTGGACATTCAACCGTTAGGAAATGTGGTTGCAGTGGTTCGTACATTTTCTAAATTCTTTCTAGTGCTGGCATTACCGCCAGCCAGCGAGTTTCACTGTATACAATAAGTTGGTTATGTTCGACATTACTTTTGCCGCAGAACTCCTTCAACGTCTCCAGTAAAGACAGTAAAATATCCAAATTTTTTTAACCCTGCCATTTAAATCAGCAGCATTTCTTATTGCATTATTTAGAACTAGCAGGACCCGGCGTACGTTGCTACGCCTATAAAAAAAGTTTGTGTGCAGAAAATAATAATAATCAGAATAATATCATTTATAAATTCAGACTTATATACTAATCTAAAACCAGTCAAATCACTTCATTTGTTGACATATTTGCATATATTTTACCGATTTCTTTAAATAACCTACATGGTTTGTTTTTGAAATTAATGGGGATGCCTATTTTTCTTAATAAGTAAAACACTTTCAACCTGTAGCTTTGATATTATTGTTCATAATCCTATTCTTCAATTCAACGGTTCCATTGCAAAAACTTGCTGCATCATTGTTTCTAAAAAGAGGAAAAGAAACGCCCATTTTCTATATTTTGAACATGTATAACATATATATATATATATATATATATATATATATATATATATATATATATATATATATATATATATATATATATATATATATATATATATATATATATATATATATATATATATATATATATATATATATATATATATATATATATATATATATATATATATATATATATATATATATATATATATATATATATATATATATATATATATCTATATATATACTAGCGGGACCCGGCGTGCTTTGCTACGCCTATAAATAAAGTTTGTGTGTATACATTTTGTTGACGTAGCAATAATTTCAAAGAGTAGTAATGAGAAATGGTTTTCTATTTTTTTTTTAATATGAATTTAAAAGGAAGGATCAGCAACTCTAGTTGATCAGTAAAATATAAAAAAATAGTATTATATATAAAACAAAGGATATATAAAAAATACGCGATCAAATAAGTTTTCAGGTGTGTAATCTATTTGGATTAATATACGGAACAAAAATTGATTCACAAATTTTCACAGTGCTCATGCGGTTTAGTATACGCTTGCTTTACCGGTAGGTTACTAAAAACGTTGCAAAAAATTTTGATCGGTATATGATTTTATGGTCAGCAAGGGCAGTAAGAATAGCGACAATACATTCGATAGAGGTATAGAAGAAGTGATGCAATGAAGGAATAAAAGAAGTGATGCAAAAAAAATCAAAATTATTTGGAAGTTTTTGTATATGAATTTATAGGATTTGAATTCATAGGATGAGAAATATTTCTATTTAGTCAACATTTTAAGTCATTTTAAAGTCATTATTATTGAATGTTGCAAATCAATGCGAAACTAATATCTTACACACGGTCAATATATTGGCATATATGTTCCATATATAGACAACATTAATGGAATATTAATTTTTAAGCGAATTTGTGAGTAATTATTGCTCAAAGTAATTATTAAAAGTATTATTCCCGATAATAAGTAATTATTGTCGGGATTGAACTCACGCTCATCAGAGACATCATAGTTCAAAGCCATCTTACAGACTCAGCCACAGTGGATGAAACAACAACGAAACATATTTCAATTTTCATGTTCAGATAATTTCTAAATTGAAACTTCATTATCGCATATTTATTTAAATTGAATTCTTCATCTGTGATTATACAATTGTAAATTGTATTTGTTCCCGACACGAAACACACAAAAACTGTTTTAAAGAAGTTTTTCTGAGAGAAAATAAAAAATGCTTTAAAATTGCAAAACTCATGTGAATTAAAATAATTACTTTAAGCTTAATCACTCTAAAAATCTCTAAAAACTATTTATTTTACACCAAATAGTGTAAACCTTTTGTTTATTTAACATTATAACCCGTCGCATATTGTCGGTATCTCATAAGAAAGAAAATTCAAGAAAACTCGTCTTGAGTTGTTGATGGTCATTGCAAAAGCGAGTCGCATTGGAAACTAAACGTTTGAATTCAAATGCCATATCTGTTGCGATCATTGAAATACGTAGCAACAGTACATCTTCCACTTTGAATTTTCCATTCAAAATTGTAGCTTCAACGACATTGTTCATCATCTTTTTCACCAAAAATTTCCAAAAAAATGTGCTATTTCAAAATATTTGACATATTATTTTAATAAAATATTATACATTCATTTTTCTATTTCATAAAATTATATTCAACGAAAAAAAACATTGATCAAAGCAAGCTACGCGCATAAACCGATATTTAAAAAAAACCAATTAAAATAATTATCACCAATCACCAATGAAAAAATAATACACGACAATTGGAAAAAGCAAGCGTTGTGTATTTGGAAAACTTTAACTTTAAAACCAATTTTTTAAATACAAATATGGCACCATCTATTGGCTAACCCAAATTTATGAGGCGTATATCACACTATCTATATATTGGTCAATAAAAAAAATTTGATATGAAATTGGAGAGTTGACGTTAACTTTAACTTAACCGTAACTTAAGAATCTATACAAAATTTTGATTTAAGGTTGGTAAGAAATTAGGTATTCTTTGACGTTTGATTTGATATTAATTTTGGTTTTGTAATCAATTTTATAAATCAATCAATGCTTTAAAAGTAACAAACTGATTTCACAATCAAAATTTAAAATAATAAATTTCGAAATAAACATTTGATACAAAATTTAAAAATAAAAAAATTTATTTTCATATTAATTTCATGCTAATATTTGGCTTTAATTAAAGTCGCTCTTTTTATATCTTTTGCATTTTTTAATAAATAAAATTTTATTTTTATGGACACTTGCAATTAAATATTAGTTTTCTTCAGTTTTTATACTAAACGTCAAAAAATCCTTAAGATAGAATGAAATGAACTTTACGTTAAGTTAACGTTAAGTTTACGTGACGACTATAAATGTTCTAGTGCATTTTCATACATTTGTACTTTACGTTAAGTTAAAGTTACCGACTATAAATCAAGCATAAAGGTTGTAAAATAAACTTTGCTAGTTTTTCATCCAGTTTTGATGACAATTTTTTTACCTCTAATCGTTCTATTTTAATTAGCAATACGTATAAGAGTATTTTTCAATTTGATAATGATTTTTGTAAATTAACATTGAAGACCAATGAAAAATTTAAAAAAATAAAAAAATAAATTTAAATTATTGTTTTCTTTATTTTTACTCTTATTTTTATTCAAACTTTATAAAAACCAATACCCTAATTTTTTACAGATTTCGATACTTTATAGCACTACTATAATTAATATATAACCTCCACAAAATTGTTAATAATCTTTGGTAACGTATTTGACATAGCAAAATATGCTTTTCGTTTATTATCAAATATAAAACAAAACTTTTTTACTAAAACAAATTTGATAGTCTAATAATGGCCTTATACGAAGTTAAGCTCTATACACCTGAGCTAAACTATAAAAAAAAGCGAACTATGTTTTTAAAAAATAATGTATATAACGTAATTATAGAAAAAAACATTACCGAAACAAAATATTTAAAAAAGAAAAGAAAAACGGAAACATTACATTTTTTTGAAAAAGCTTTATTCGCATTAAAACATTACTTTTTTAAAAACATAGTTCGCATATTTCGCATAGTTTAGCTCAGGTGCATAGCACGCCTGAAGTTTACTATCAATTGAATAAATTGATTTACGCTGCCATCTGAAAGTTGGCATATGAACAATCCATATTTAACATTTAATATACAATTAAAAAATATTTAGGCATTTAATAAAGATAATAACTATCCTATCTCTCAAGCTGGACCATCATACACACATTGTACAAAATTTCACTAAGATTGGTTACGTTGTTACGGAGTTCATCGCGGACAAACATCGTGACACGTGATTTTTATATATATAAGATATATATATATATATATATATATATATATATATATATATATATATATATATATATATATATATATATATATATATATATATATATATATATATATATATATTTATCTATATATATATATATATATATATATATATATATATATATATATATATATATATATATATATATATATATATATATATATATATATATATATATATATATATATATATATATATATATATATATATATATATATATATATATATATATATATATATATATATATATATATATATATATATATATATATATATATATATATATATATATATATATATATATATATATATATATATATATATATATATATAATATATATATATATATATATATATATATATATATATATATATATATATATATATATATATATATATAGGGTGGCCCTTAAAAACAAAAATTTTTATTTTTTGTACGGCACTCTCCCATTTCGTGTGAATACCCATAAAAATATTATTTGCAAAATCTGATATCAATCGGTCAATTCTAAGACGTGCCTCCGACTACTTAAAGTTGAGAAACTTTGTTCTGGACCCTAAAAAAATTTTTTTTTTTTTGTGCGACACCCTCTCATTTCGTGTCAATACCCATAAAAAAATTATGTGTAAAAATTGAAATCAATCGTTCAACTCTAAGGGGTGCCCCCGGCCACTTAAAGTTAAGAGGTTTGATTGTGGCCATTACAAAGAAAAATTTAAATTTTTTGTACGTCAAGCTCAAATGTAGAGTTGATACTGCTGCAACTATTTACATTATCATGAAGATATGTTGTGTAACGTTCCCAGTTGGTTTTTCTTGGGTTTCTAAAGTACTGGATGCTCTTTGGGTAGTGTTCTATGTTGAAACATATATAAGCATGATCAGACATAAAAGCTTCCTTCGAAACATGCCAGTTCTTAATATGGTTAGTAGCGTTTATGTTAGTTAAAGTAAGGTCAAGGACCTCGCCTCTGATTGCGTTTCTAAAGGTAGGCTTACTACCTTTGTTTGCAATAAACATATTGTTTGTATACAAAAATTGAAGCAGACGCTCGCCTTTTGTGTTAATGTTGCTACTTCCCCACACGGTGTGATGAGCGTTAGCATCACACGCTATTATGAGGTTATAGTGGTTATTGTTGCAATACTTGATGAGTTTCTCTACCACTTCTGGTGGTGTCTCGTCCTCATCCCCCGGGAAGTATGCAGAAGCTAAAATAAATTTACGAAATCCACCTTGAGGAAGATGAATTTCTATCTGGACCGTTGTAAGATCTCTACAGATAAATTCATTCAACGGAAATATTTTCAGATGTTTGTTGAAGAGAATCGCGGTTCGCGGTCTTTCCACATCTGAGAAATAGATCAGTTTTGTATTTTTGTTTGACGATAGACCTTTCATTCTTTTACTGTCTGCCCACGGCTCCTGTATAAATGCAAGATCGTGAGCATCCTGTTCAATTAACCGGTTCAAATTAACTGAGGCCATTTCTGATCTGTGCAGATTAATCTGAACGCAACTTAATTTAGGTACTAGAGATTTTTGTCTATATCGTACAGGTCTTCTGTCTGACTTAGAGTAAGCTGGTGAATTAGACATTACCATAGAGTCAGACATGGTGTGTGTACTATCCGAATTAGGATAAGCTGATAAATCAGGCATGATCCTAGAGTCAGACATGGCATGTGTGCTGTCTGGTTTAGAATAAGCTGTTAAATCAGGCATGATCCTAGAGTAGGACATGGTGCACAGTTTTGTTGTTGGTTTATGTGATGCGTTTGGAGAAGCATCGCTCTCATCTAAAACTTTATAGTTTTCCATACAATATTTATGGAGAAAGTAGGGAGGTACATTGGTCAGCCACAACAGAGCCCTGTGCTGTGGTAAGGCTATTGAAACTGGAGGACGCCCGGTATCCAGAGTTCCGTACTAATAATCAAGCACCCCCTTGACCATGCTAAGCTTTCGACGTACGTGTCTCACCTTAGCTTTGGGTTTTGGACTTGATCTTGGCTTCGATTCTCACCGAGGACCTAACGGCATGGGTGACCCTACCGTTGTAGCTCCTAAGATCACTGAGTCTACTGAGCCCCATCACTGCGTCAAAGTGCCAAGTCCATTAGATGGGGTTAATTTTCCTAATGGTTAAATATATGCCTAAATGTATATTATATTTTATACTTAAATTATTCAACTTTCACTCAGTTATCTTTGATCGATTTTTTTCCGCAAAACAGAATTACCATTCAAATGGAAACTTAAAGTTGACAAACAAATTCATTTAGATGAAAATTATATACATTTATATATTTATTATATACATACAATTATATGTATCCAACACATTACGTTGCAAATAGTATTTCTAATTTACAACACTCATGTTCTTGGTTTGGTGTATATACATATGTAATACATATTTCATTTGCTTTATATATATATATATATATATATATATATATATATATATATATATATATATATATATATATATATATATATATATATATATATATATATATATATATATATATATATATATATATATATATATATATATATATATATATATATATATATATATATATATATATATATATATATATATATATATATATATATATATATATATATATATATATATATATATTAGGGTGGCTCTTAATTTTTTTTTTTGGAATTTCTTAAGTCTCAGGGCAAAATTTTATTCCTTTTAACGAAAGAAAAAAAAAATGTTCTGGAGAAATCCGATCAAAGAAGTTTAAGGCGGCGCGACGGCGATTTAAAGTTGAAAAATCTCATTTTTTCCACTTTTTCACGCTTCACAACCCTTATATCGCACTTAGCAACCCTAGATTGAATTTAAATGTATTATTTAGTTCAATCGCTTTCCAAAATGCATAAAAACATTTAAATCGAACTGCAAATCACGAAGTTATGGAAAATAAAAACGTCGTTCTGACGTCTCACATGGTCATTTACAACAAAAAAAAACAATTTATTTTCTACATTTCATTTATACAATTATTTGACACTTCTAGAAGAAATGAGAAGAAGAAGAAGTAAAACAGCCGATGACAATTAGTAGATTCTAGAAAAATTGCCATCATCCTATGCAAATACAAGATGATATTTTATCCACGACTGCAAAATATTTCGGTCTTAAGTATTACATTTATGAGCTAAAAGTGAAATTCTTACACCCACTTTTTTGTCATTTCTTGACGTTTTAGGACCTACTACTGATTCTAAAAAAGCAAAATAAAAATTTATGCCTTTCTGCGGGCCGGCCGACCGTCCGACCGGTCGGCCGGCCGTCTGGCCTTCACGACCGATGAAATCTAGAAAACGGATGGAGGGATTTTAAAAATTTTGGTTTCTAAAAATAGGTACGCTCAATGGTAAGAGCCAAAAGGACGATGTGTTCGATAACTGTACCGGAAGTGTGTCAAAAAAATCGTCAAGTGTGTCAAAACAAGGAAATATGCATATGTTTTGCTTAAAAAACGTTCGTTTTAAGTGATAATGAGTAGGAACAAGGACATGAGGAAAAACCTAGATGGTCAGGATTGGTATGTGAGATCAAAAACTAGATTATTGCATTATAAGTTTGTCCAAAAAATGTTGTCAAGTGTGTCAAAAGAAGATTTTTATTTATTTTTTCACCCAATTTTTTCACCCAAAAATTAAATTAATTATTTGTTTGACATGAAACTTTATAAAAAAGTATTTATGTGTTGTTGTGACACATATTCTAAACCCTATAACACAACACTTTTTATTTAAAAACAAAAACAAAAAAAAACGTGAGACGTCAGACCGATGCTTATATTTTCCATAACTTCGTTATTTGCTGTCCGATTTGAATGTTTTTGTGCATTTTGGAAAGCTATTGAAATTACAAAGCTATTGAAATCACACGCTGAAATTTTTTAATCTTGGATCTAGGGTTGCTAAACGCGATATAAGGGTTGTAAAGCGTGAAAATATGAGAAAATATGAGATTTTTCAACTTTAAACCGCCGTCGCGCCGCCTTAAACTACTTTGATCGGATTTCTCCAGAACATATTTTTTTCCTTTTGTTAAAAGGAATAAATTTTTGCCCTGAGACCTAAGAAATTCTAAAAAAAAAATTCTCCATACAGCTAAGAACCACCCTAATATATATATATATATATATATATATATATATATATATATATATATATATATATATATATATATATATATATATATATATATATATATATATATATATATATATATATATATATATATATATATATATATATATATATATATATATATATATATATATATATATATCATAGTGTTTGTGTTTATGAAAATAAAAGTATTGAAGAACGGACGCGTATAATTGGTGAGATTGTTCTTTATTAAAAAATTATTTGGTATTTTGTGTTTACTATTGCCAAGCGGTAGGTAGGTAAAATTTTACCTTTTATTGCTTTGATGTAATAAATTTATTTATTACTTTAAACTTTAAAGCATAAATTTGCTTTATATTGCTTGGCAACAAAAAATTTTGTTTTAGTTGTTAATGATTTTTTTGGATTCATTGAGATTTTTTTTGTGAAGTTTTTTGACATGATCTAGCTCCTCCTACCTCGGACTTATCCTAGGAGTTGGAAAATATAAGTTAGTTGATTATGAAATGTCTTTTTTTGACAAAAGTTAGGAATTTCGAATTTAACCCTTTATTTGTACTCTTCAATTTTGTTAGTGTCTTTTGTGTCCTCATTTTTTTTTTTGCTTTTCTTTTATCGTGCTACTGTTGCATGAAATCTGCTATCGTGTTTTTGTGACAGAGATACCCAGTTTCGTTTGTACTGTTTAGTGTTGAAATTTAGGCCTGGCCGAATTTCAGTAGCTATACCTGCAATGTCAAAGGGTAAATCTTTGTCTCAACAAAATAGACGCAGAGTGAACCAACAGCTTAGTATTGACTTCACGAACATAAGAGGTCTCAATTCGAATCTAAACGTGGTTCATCATTACATCGAAAAAAATAAACCTGACATATTGTTTCTTACCGAAACAATTTTTAGTGGCAAAGCATCGAAATTGGATCCCGATAAATACCGGTTACCTAGTTACGAATTGGAACATTCCTTTTATAACAAGCATGGTGTCTGTGTATTTGTTCGAGATTCACTTTCATGTATGAGAATTAAGGCCTACGAGTTGAACTCTAAGCACCATAATTCTATAGCACTTAAGATCTCAGGTGTTGATGAAACTATGTTTATAATAGGATTATACAGATCCCCAAATTCTCCCCCAGGATGTCCCTTTTTTGATCAAATATCGGCTAATCTAGACAAGATTACCACGGACTACCCCAAAGCAAGACTGGCCATTCTCGGAGACTTTAATATTCATAATAAAGAATGGCTTAAGTATTCATCGCGCACTGACGACGTAGGAAGACAAGCTGAACTGATACTCGCCGATTATCACGGTTTGACGCAAATGATAGCGTGTCCCACTAGAATCGCAGACAATTCACATCATAACAATAATTTGCTGGATTTGTTTTTGACAAACGAACCAGATACTACGAAGACAAAAGTTGAACAACCCCTCGGAACATCGGACCATTTACTAATATCAGCAATAGTGCAATTTACGTCGCCGACACAAATTAAAGCAAATCCTCGTCGCGTTTGGAACTACAAACGCGCCAACTGGGAGGGACTGAGAAGCTTTTATGATGAAACACCTTGGAAAACTATTTGTTGTGTTGATCAAGATCCTAGCACGTCAGCAATAAGAATGTCTGAAATCATAAAAGACGGAATGCGGCGGTTTATTCCAAATCGATTAATCACTCCTAAAACTGAGCCTTGGTTCACGCGGGATGTTGATGAAGCAGTGAGGAATAAACGCAAAGCATTTAAGACGTATAACGCTAATAAAACACCTGAAACCCATAGCGCCTATAAGAAAGCCAGAAATATTAGTAAATTCAAAATAGACTTGGACAAAGAAGCGTTTATCCAGAAGAAAGCAAAGAAATTCGCCGAGCACCCATCTGGCTCACGTAGTTTCTTTCAGGCAGTTAAATCAGTACAGAGCAATTTTACTCGATCCTCTATTCCAACCTTAGTTCTGAATGACATTCCCGTGAGCGACTCGAAAGAGAAAGCGGATCTTTTGGGTCGTATTTTCGCAGAAAACTCAAACATAGTTGAACCTCCCCATTCTCCTACACTCATTCAACCAGTTGTAACGAAAATGAAACCAATTATTTTTCGTTGCAATATTGTACGGAAAATGCTTCTTTCTATCAATATCAACAAATCTGCTGGCCCCGACGGTATTCCACCCCTCATTCTTAAAAACTTTGCTAGGCAACTAGCTCCAATTTTAACAAACATTTTCTATTTATCTTATAAAACCGGAATATTTCCCGATTCTTGGAAGCTGGCCAGCGTTCAACCCATATCAAAGAAAGGCAGTAAGATAGATCCTAACAATTATAGACCAATTGCAATTCTGTCGGTTTTAGCTAAAATATTTGAAAAATATGTTAACTACAATTTGATAGATTATTTGGAAATGTCGCGAATTATTGATGATAAGCAGTATGGTTTTCGTAGAAGTCATGCAACAGGTGATCTGTTAGCCTACGTATCCCATCTCTGGAACAAATCGCTGGAAAACCACGGTGAAACATTCAGTATTTCACTTGACATTTCTAAAGCATTTGATAAAGTGTGGCATAAAAATCTTCTAGCTAAATTAAAATCTTATGGCATAGACCATCTTACTGTCTCATGGATTCATAGTTTTCTTACAGGTCGCCAATTTCATGTTAATTTAGATGGTATCACATCCAATATTTTCACAACCAATGCTGGGGTTCCCCAAGGTTCTGCACTCTCACCAACCTTGTTTCTTCTATACATTAATGACTTACTTATTTCCACAGTTCACCCAATCCATAGTTTTGCTGATGACAGCACATTGCATGCATCACATGCATCTCCTAAATTTCGATCTCATACTGCAGTTACCACCGATAGAGAGCTGCTAATTGATTCTATCAACAAAGATCTGGAGCATATAATGGAATGGGGTGATCGTAATCTTGTTTCATTTAATCCAACCAAAACAAAACTATGCCGTCTTTCACGAATAGAGCGAGATAAAAATTTCCCTATTAAGATAAACCACGAGGAATTGCGTGAGGTTGATTCAGTTAGACTTCTTGGAGTGGATATTCAAAATAACCTGAAATGGAATAAACATGTGTTCAACCTCGCTAAATCTGCAATGCAAAAATTAGGATTCTTGAGTCGATGTAAAAAGTATTTCAATCCCGAGCAAATTTTGCTAATCTTCAAGTCCTTTATTCGACCATGTATGGAGTACTGCTGTCATGTTTGGGGTGGTGCTTGTCAGTCAACAATAAAATGTCTAGACTCTGTACAGAGAAAAGCAATACGGTTGATTGGTAATACCGAACTAACGGATCAGCTTGATTCACTCCAGCACAGAAGAAATGTGGCTGAATTGTCAATCTACTATAAATATAACTTTAGCAAATTCTCTTCTAAGGAAATTCAAAATATCCTTCCGTCGTGTGCGCAGTATAGTCGACAAACAAGAGCTGCCGTGTCATCCCATCCATTTGTTGTACAAATATCTCGTTGCAGAACCGTGTCCTTTCAGAATGACTATTTTAATAGAGTGGCCAAATTGTGGAACTCAATGCCTTCCTCTGTATTTCCCGATGAATTTTCCCCTCAGGCATTTAAAGAAAATGTCCATCATCATTTAAAAAAATTAGTATAGTTATCCCTATATCCCCATTCCTTCCATTTTCCTCATCTCCTTCCTTTATAGTTGACATGGTATCTTCGGATATTCAAAGAGTCTAAATAATGAATATTTCATATTTAGTGTGCTAAACATGTCTAACTAATTAATAAAAAAAAAAAAAAAAAAAAAAATATATATATATATATATATATATATATATATATATATATATATATATATATATATATATATATATATATATATATATATATATATATATATATATATATATATATATGTTTTGTTTTTGTTTTTTAGGCTTTATATTGTTGAATAAAAGTACGTTTTTTGGAATATGCCTAATGAAATTTCTTTTATTATTTTTTAAATTTTAAAAAATGTAATCGACGCGTTTCTGTGCCATTTTTTAGCACCATTATCAAGATGTTGAATTTTTTTCTTAAGACACAATATACAAATATTACAAAAATCTTTTTAAATGGCAATAAAAATTTAAAACAACTACTTACAAAATAAACAATTTTTTTCTTTTTTTTTTTTTACCACAACATATGAGTAACTCTAAATCATAAACAAACTAAAAAACAAAACATATGATATGTCACAAAACGAATAAATTAAAAACTAAATAAATTATTAAAAATACATCACGAACACAAAGCTTTTATAACAGCGCAACGAAATACTGTCAATTTTCTTTAAAAAAAATGATAACAAGAGTAACAGATGATACCGGATATAAAATTTAAATCAGAATGCAAAACAAAAGAAATAAAAAATCCTTCAGAGATAATTAATTAATAATTTTTGATTTTTGCAATCTCAAGGTGAACTTATTATATATGTATATAGGAGAAATATTTTTAATCTCAATTTCTTTTTAGAATGTTATCGTAGGTATCCTTCAGATATTCACAATCTTTCTGTTTGTTGATGGAGTTTGAACTTTTTTTAATCATTAACATTTCCATGATACTTCTCTTTTTATAGTTTGGTTCTTTTTTAAGTACTTTAACGTTGTCCATAGAAATATTATGACCAGTAGATCGTATATGTGTAGATATTGAACTTTGGTTATCACTGGCAGGTCTCTTTGAATCATTTATATGTTGGCTAATACGAGTCTTGAGGTAACTTTTTGATTGACCCGTATATTCTGCAGAACAGTTACATTTTATTTGATACACTACATTTGATAAAAGTTCTTTTGGTATTTTATCTTTTAGTTGTGAGAACAAACAAGTTTCCAAAGTGTTCACAGCTCTACCTACTGCTGTGATGTTGTATTTGGCTAAAAGATTCTTTAACTTGTTGAATAAAACCGGTATGTATGGCAAAGCCATATACTGCTTTGGATGTGAATCATTCGTCACAATTGGTGGTGGTGGATGCAAACATTTATTTTTTGCTAACTTGATTCGATAGAAGACCATTTTTTTGGGGTAGCCATTGTTGATTAAAGTTGTTTCTAACAATTTCATGTTTTTGTTGTGATAGCGTTTGTCAGAAAGATGAAGGATTTTTTGCATAAGAATGCTGATTGTATTGAATTTATACGTTGATGGAAGGTTGGATTTGTAGTCTAAGTAACGACCCGACCATGTATTCTTGTGGTGCCAATCAGTCGATATTGTGCCATCTTCGTTATGGTGTAGTTCCAGGTCAAGAAACGATATTTTTTGGTCAACTTCATTTTCTACGGTGAATTTGAGATGTTCATTAAAGTTATTAAATGTATCTAATAATTCATCTATCTTTTCAGTGGGAACTGCTGTAATGATATCGTCGACGTATCTATAAAAGAAAGTTGGAGTAAACGATAGTGACTTCAGGACTTCTTGTTCGACATGCTCCATTACTAAATTAGCAACAGCTGGACTAACTGGAGAGCCCATTGGAGAACCAAAAATTTGTTTGTATATTCTGTTGTTAAAAGTAAAAACGCAGTTCTTCAATACTAGTTCTAATTAGGGTTTCTCAAACGGGATCCCGGGGGTAAATTTTCATCCCGTTTTCCCGGGATTTCATCCCGGGATCCCGGGTATCCCGCTAATTTTTATTAACATATTTTTTTACTTTTTTCAAAGATATAAATTTTCTCACTTGAAAATCGAATAGTTTTTAATTCTTTTCCCCTCTGTAGTAGTTAATTTCGTTCACAATTAGGAAAATGTTTTTTGACACATATGGTGTCATGATTTTTTGTATGGTTTTTTTTTGACACATATGAACACAACAAATTAAAACCAATAAAACTTAAAATACGTAGATTTTTCTGAGAAATCTACCTAAAACTTGCGCTTCGTTTTTCTATATGTTTAATGGTTCTCTTATCAAGGCGATTAATAGAGGAACGAGACATGTTTATAATGTGATTTGCAATATCGTCTGGATTTATTTCATTGTTAGCACGAGTAGCTGAGTTTGAGCCATTCAGCTTCCGAAGAAGATTCAAAGCTGCCCAACTATAATGGGAAAAATCAATGTTTTCAACAGCGTTAATCCACTTTTGTTTCCTCGCGGTGTCCAGTGAGTATATTAAGTCATCAACCACGTCTACCTCACCACTACTAAGGTGCTCCTCAAATAATAAATATATTGCGCTCTCTACTCCAACCAGGAATGTCTTCTTCACCGGAAATCTCTTGGGATGCATTTCTTTGCAGTTAAAATGATGGTTTCTACGAACCTATCGTAATTTTTAGGAATGGGTTGGATCTAGTGAATCACTGCATCCAACTCCGACCCATATTTAGCCCAGCCAGTTTTGTTAAAATTGCATCTAGCTTGGGGAGTAGAGTTTACGTGTGGGATCTGGATACCTACCCCAAAAATTACTGAACGATGTTGAGAGCGTAGCAAACCTGGTAGGACAGCCCTTGATATTGCAATAGGGTTACGTTGTTCGTTTTTTGTGAAAAAACAGAGGTCGCTATTGTAATAACTTGGCCATCTAGCAGATCTAAAGGTTTTATGTCTTTCGTATCATATACCAGGAACATGTTGTCGATTGGTCCCGTCAGTTAGTTGTATGCCATTGTTGTTGTTATTAGAGTAGGACCACTGATTGTGATGGCTATTAAAGTCACCAACCTATATTGCTGGGTGGTGAAATAATGGTAGAGTATCAGCTGGCCACGCTGTATTTAGGGGCATGTTTACGTTAACAATCTTCGTGATCGATATATCAACAACAATAAGATGTAACGATATACATCCGTCTGGTGTAAGTAAATGGGTGCAGTTCATGATTTCTGACATAATATACGTGCCAGATCCATACGTTTGATGGTAAATAACACTAATTAGTTTATAACCAACAATTTTTCCTCTAGAGGTAAGTTGATCTTCATCTGTTGCATGCGTTTCCTGCCAGAATTACAACGTTGATATTGAAATAATAACTTTAATACTCTTTCTAAACGTTCAGTTTTTGACTTGCTAATGCTTTCAATGTTCAATTGCAAAATACGGACTGAGGGTCCAATATTTTTTGTCTTATGGTGCTGAGAAGTACCGTTGTTATTGTGATTTTGGTTTGATTGTATCACAGAACATGTATCATATGACGTTACAAACATTACAAAAGAATTGGTAATTTTTGAAGCAACTAAGCAGAGTACAAATAATTTAGATTATACAATTCACTAATGACTATCACACCGACATCAATTGAATCGGAAAGAGCTTTTTCTGCGGCAGGACGTTTCGTCACGAAAACTCGGACAAAATTGATTAGTTTTTTAAAAAATTATTTAAAATTTAGTATTATGAATTTATTTTTGTTTTGTTTTTATGTATTATTTATTTATTTAATTTTTGAAGTTTTTCTAATTAAAAATAATGGAAATTTAAAAATCAATAGCACATTTTTTGTGCTGTTTTAATTTTGCACATTTTTCTGCCACCTAATTAGAAAAATCTAGCTTTTAGCGTTTCCCGGGATTTCCCGGGATCCCGGGAATTTAACGTTTTTTGTCCCGGCTTCCCGGGATTTGAATTTTTACGGGAAATGAGAAACCCTAATTCTAATCCATCTAAGAAATGACTTTTATTGAGTTTGGTTTTACTAGCTTTTTTTATGCTCATCCAATTCTTCTTTACTAGGTTTATGACAAGTTGGTTGTCAACGTTTGTGAACAAGGAGACCACGTCTAAAGATAAAATAGTGTAGCCTGCTGGAATCACGACATTTTTTATTTTGTCTTTAAACTCCTCAGCATTCTTTATTGCAGTATTTGTCTTTCCAACATACATGTTAAGAAGTTTAGAAAAATATGATGAAAGTGGGTAGAGTGTAGTTCCAATTGAACTAACTATTGGTCTGTAAGGTGTATTAGGCTTATGTATTTTTGGTAAACCATACATACGTCCTGGGACTCCATTATAAGATCTTAAACATTTACCAACATCTTCATCAATCTTTCCTAACTTTTGCCATTCCATTGTGATTTCAGTTAGCCGATTTAAAATAACTGAATTCAAATTGCTAGGAATTTCTTTATACGTCTTTTTGTCTTGTAGTAAATTCTCCATTTTATTAATATAATCTGATCTGTTTGCAACAACAGTTACATTACCTTTGTCTGCTTTTGTTACAATTATATTAGGATGATCTTTCAAAAAATGTTTCGCTTCGTTCGTGAGTTTGTTTAAGCGGGTTTCTGTCTTTGACAATAAGTGTTTTTGTTTTGACTTATTCTTAAAATTAGTCACAATATTGCAAAAAATGTTACGTACTTCAGTTCTTTGTTCTACATCCTCGAGATTGAAAAGTGCACTTTCTGTATCACAAATGAGATCTTCATATGGAATCTTGTTCCCTGATATGGGTAAGCTAAACTTATCTCCAAGTTGTAAGATTTCTTTTACATTTTCTGGAATTTCTATTTCCGAGAGATTGATCAACCATTTGTCAGTTTGTGTATTGTTTTGTACATCTTCTAGTTGTGTTGATGAAGTTGCATTCAAGTTATGAATTATTTGCTCTATTTTTTTAATGTGGGTTTTTTTGGTTTTTTCAAACTCAGTGATGAAACGATCTTCACTACGATCCAGTAGATGTTCAAGGACATTCGTTGGTAATAGAAGTTCAGAATCTTTTAGCCAAATACAACATCACAGCAGTAGGTAGAGCTGTGAACACTTTGGAAACTTGTTTGTTCTCATAACTAAAAGATAAAATACCAAAAGAACTTTTATCAAATGTAGTGTATCAAATAAAATGTAACTGTTCTGCAGAATATACGGGTCAATCAAAAAGTTACCTCAAGACTCGTATTAGCCAACATATAAATGATTCAAAGAGACCTGCCAGTGATAACCAAAGTTCAATATCTACACATATACGATCTACTGGTCATAATATTTCTATGGACAACGTTAAAGTACTTAAAAAAGAACCAAACTATAAAAAGAGAAGTATCATGGAAATGTTAATGATTAAAAAAAGTTCAAACTCCATCAACAAACAGAAATATTGTGAATATCTGAAGGATACCTACGATAACATTCTAAAAAGAAATTGAGATTAAAAATATTTCTCCTATATACATATATAATAAGTTCACCTTGAGATTGCAAAAATCAAAAATTATTAATTAATTATCTCTGAAGGATTTTTTATTTCTTTTGTTTTGCATTCTGATTTAAATTTTATATCCGGTATCATCTGTTACTCTTGTTATCATTTTTTTTTAAAGAAAATTGACAGTATTTCGTTGCGCTGTTATAAAAGCTTTGTGTTCGTGATGTATTTTTAATAATTTATTTAGTTTTTAATTTATTCGTTTTGTGACATATCATATGTTTTGTTTTTTAGTTTGTTTATGATTTAGAGTTACTCATATGTTGTGGTAAAAAAAAAAAAAGAAAAAAATTGTTTATTTTGTAAGTAGTTGTTTTAAATTTTTATTGCCATTTAAAAAGATTTTTGTAATATTTGTATATTGTGTGTCTTAGGAAAAAAATTCAACATCTTGATAATGGTGCTAAAAAATGGCACAGAAACGCGTCGATTACATTTTTTAAAATTTAAAAAATAATAAAAGAAATTTCATTAGGCATATTCCAAAAAACGTACTTTTATTCAACATATATATATATATATATATATATATATATATATATATATATATATATATATATATATATATATATATATATATATATATATATATATATATATATATATATATATATATATATATATATATATATATATATATATATATATATATATGTATATATATATATATATATATATATATATATATATATATATATATATATATATATATATATATATATATATATATATATATATATATATATATATCTGTAGGTGGGAGGTAAACTACACCAAGTCCGTTTTTTTCAAAATACGTTTTTTTATACTGTTAGAATCAGGATTTTGTTCTCTACCGAGAGGTTAATAGCACTGAGTCCTAACTAGTGTAGTTTTCGAGATAGAACAATTGTAAATGACACCAAGTCCAAAGTCCTTAGAGGTAAAGAACGTCAATTGAACAAAATTTGACACCAAGTCCAAATGTTATGACTAAATAGTGTTGTAGACGACAACAATGTATTTAGAGGTAAATAACACCAAGTCCACTTAGTCAATGTGTCTTTAGGTTTTAACGTCTTTTAGTTTCTTAAAAAATGTAAACAAGTTTAAACATTTTTTAACGTTAAACTTACATTGTTAATAATATATTTTGAAGTAAAGTTTATAAAAAAGCCTTTAACATTATTTTTGGAAACAGCTTTTATGTACAATTGTCTTGACTTGGTGCTGTATGTTTCAAGGGACTTGGGAATACTAAGATCCATCATTGTGAGGTAAAGCACACCAAGTCCTTTTTAACGAATAACCGTTACATAATATGACATAATTTAATTAAGGATATCATGGAAATTAAAAACAAATTACAAAGTAAAAAAAAGTTTCGGTTTAAAGGAAGCAGTTAATAGCGATATAGCAGGGTTTGTGATTTTCAAACAGTTTTTTGGCTTTCCTGTAAAATTTTAAAAATGTGACTTGGTGTAGTTTACCTCCCACCTACAGATATATATATATATATATATATATATATATATATATATATATATATATATATATATATATATATATATATATATATATATATATATATATATATATATATATACATATATTAGGCGTGCCCTTAGATTACACTAGAATTTTTTTTTTCATTGTACAATTTGCGGCGACCTCCCATTTCGTGTGAATACTCATAAAAATATTATTCGCAAAATCTGATATCAATCGGTCAATTCTAAGACGTGCCTCCGACCACTTAAAGTTGAGAAATTTTGTTCTGGACCCTAAAAAACTTTTTTTTTTTTTTTGTGCGACACCCTCTCATTTCGTGTCAATACCCATAAAAAAATTATGTGTAAAAATTAAAATCAATCGTTCAACTCTAAGGGGTGCCCCCGGCCACTTGGAGTTGAGAGGTTTGGTTGTGGCCATTACAAAGAAAAATTTAAATTTTTGTACGACACCCTCCCATTTGGTGTCAATACCCATAAAAATATTATGTGTAAAATTTGAAATCAATCGATCAACTCTAAGGGGTGCCCCCGGCCACTTGGAGTTGAGAGGTTTTGTTGTGGCCATTATAAAGAAAAATTTAAATTTTTTGTACCACACCCTCCGATTTAGTGTCGATACCCATCAAAATTCTATGTGTAAAATTTGAAATCCATCGGTCAACTCTAAGGGGTTCCCCGGCCACTTAAAGTTGAAAGGTTTGATTGTGCCTATTACAAAGAAAAATTTAATTTTTTTGTACGACACCCTTCCATTTGGTGTCGATACCCATAAAAATATTATTTGTAAAATTTGAAATCAATCGGTCAACTCTAAGGGGTGCCTCCGGCACCTTAAAGTTGAGGGGTTTTGTTGTGGCCATTATAAAGAAAAATTTAAATTTTTTGTACGACACTCTCCCATTTCATGTCAATACCCGTAAAAATATTATTTGCCAAATTTGAAATCAATCGGTCAATTCTAAGACGTTCCTCCGGCCACTTAAAGTTGAGAAATTTTGTTCTGGACCTTAAAAAAAAATTTTTAATTTTTGCGCGACACCCTCCCCATTTCGTGTCAATACAAATAAAAAAGTTATGTGTAAAATTTGAATTCAATCGTTCAACTCTAAGGCGTGCCCACGGCCACTTAAGCTTGAAAGGTTTTGTTCTGGCCATTACAAAGAAATATTTAATTTTTTGTACGACACCCCCCATATTGCGTGTGAATACCCTTGAAAATGTTATTTGCAAAATTTGAAATAAATCGTTCAACTCTAAGGCGTGCCCCGGCCACTTAAACTTGAAAGGTTTTGTTCTGGCCATTAAGTGGCCGGAGGCACGTCTTAGAATTGACCGATTGATTTCAAATTTTGCACATAATATTTTTACGGGTATTGACATGAAATGGGAGAGTGTGGTACAAAAAATTTAAATTTTTCTTATAATGGCCACAACAAAACCCCTCAACTTTAAGTGGCCGGGGGCACCCCTTAGAGTTGACCGATTGATTTCAAATTTTACAAATAATATTTTTATGGGTATCGACACCAAATGGAAGGGTGTCGTACAAAAAATTCAAATTTTTCTTTGTAATGGCCATAACCAAACCTCTCAACTTTAAGTGGCCAGGGGCACCCCTTAGAGTTGACCGATGGATTTCTAATTTTAAACAAAATATTTTTATGGGTATCGACATCAAATTGGAGGGTGTCGTACAAAAAAATTAAATTTTTCTTTATAATGGCCACAACAAAACCCCTCAACTTTAAGGTGCCGGAGGCACCCCTTAGAGTTGACCGATTGATTTCAAATTTTACAAATAATATTTTTATGGGTATCGACACCAAATGGAAGGGTGTCGTACATAAAATTTAAATTTTTCTTTGTAATAGCCACAACCAAACCTTTCAACTTTAAGTGGCCGGGGAACCCCTTAGAGTTGACCGATGGATTTCAAATTTTACACATAGAATTTTTATGGGTATCGACACCAAATCGGAGGGTGTCGTACAAAAAATTAAAATTTTTCTTTATAATGGCCACAACAAAACCTCTCAACTCCAAGTGGCCGGGGGCACCCCTTAGAGTTGACCGATTGATTTCAAATTTTACGCATAATATTTTTATGGGTATCGACACCAAATGGGGAGGTGCCGTACAAAAAATTTAAATTTTTCTTTGTAATGGCCACAATCAAACCTCTTAACTTTAAGTGGCCGGGGGCACCCCTTAGAGTTGAACGATTGATTTCAATTTTTACACATAATTTTTTTATGGGTATTGACACGAAATGAGAGGGTGTCGCACAAAAAAAAAAATTTTTTTAGGGTCCAGAACAAAATTTCTCAACTTAAGTGGTCGGAGGCACGTCTTAGAATTGACCGATTGATATCAGATTTTGCAAATAATATTTTTATGGGTCTTCACACAAAATGGGAGAGTGCCGTACAAAAAATAAAAATTTTTGTTCTTAAGGGCCACCCTAATATATATATATATATATATATATATATATATATATATATATATATATATATATATATATATATATATATATATATATATATATATATATATATATATTATATATATATATATATATATATATATATATATATATATATATATATATATAGATATATATATATATATATATATATATATATATATATATATTATATATATATATATATATATATATATATATATATATATATATATATATATATATATATATATATATATATATATATATATATATATATTATATATATATATATATATAGTATATATATATATATATATATATATATATATATATATATATATATATATATTAGGTGTACAAATAAATTTCCGACCTTTTTAGATAGGTGTCGTTAGTATCACTGCTTGTATATTATTCAATCGAGCAATACATTTTTTTTGAAGGTTAGGTG
>CAVNZG010001273.1:0-12409 GCA_963693315.1 Diogma glabrata
ACTTGACTGTGTACCATAGCGCGCATACCTGTTTTAATGTGCTTATAATTTCTAAATGTTTTGTCGGTTATACGAATTTTTCTTGAAAAATAAGTTCTTGAAAAATAAGTATGTCTGTCGAACTACGTAGTTCTAAAAAAAAAAAATACCTAAAATGTAACCCAAAACTTCCCTTAAATGGACAAGCTCTCGTATAGTATTGTTGTATAATATATTGTTTTTTAATATAATACATTTCATACGAAAACAAAGAACAATTGTTGTGCCAAAACTGAATAATTCTATAGACACGTTTGGAATGTTATTTAAGATTGAAAACTCAAGACAAAGTGGAAATTCTCTGCTGGGATACTATAGCTGCTTCGAATTCACATCGTATGTGTGCGCGTTGAAAAAATCAATATAGAAAAACTTATTTTCGCTTGCAACCATCACATTTACGAGCTGGTGTTAAAAAGTCTTTTGAAGTGAAAATAAAACAAGTGCCTATAATAAGCCGGGACATTCTACTTTTTCAAAAAATTAGAGATCATTGGCAAAAAGTTGATCTCCATAAAATAGAATGCTATAGAGAAAAGGTAGAATGGTGTCTGTTTCCAAAATTGATAAATTGAAAGTAGATTAAATAATAATAGAAATAATAATTAAAAAGGAGATATCAATGCTTAAAGCATTTCAGGTGTATCGTTCAGATACAGCTGAAAGAGCGGTCTAATTAATGCAGGACTTTCATTGTTTAATTACAATTGAGGCAATATTTGTTATGTTGCGTACAAAAGCACAAGATGTTATATCCAGACTGTGAACAGCAAACATTGAAAAGAAAATATACTTAGTAATAGTTGATGTAATGAAAAATAATATTAAAATATGGAGGGACTGAAATCTCAAGCTCTGAGATATCAAGACTTCGGTCTGGGTTAAGGATTTTGATATAGTTTTCGGCAAAAAACTTTTATGAGGACATTGCTTTTAGTTTTGGGCAGCGATTTATATGAAACATAAAACTCTTGTTAAAGTATAAATATTTTTTTATTTCTGTTTAGAAATTTATTACAAAACTAACACGAAATATTAATAAGTGCCGGAAAATTATAACAGATCTTAAATTAATATAACTTAGTGATAAGATGAAACACCCAGCAAACTACTCACAAACCTCTCCATTTAGCGTTTCAAGAAAATATTACAAAACCAAATATTCATGGTTCTTTCAAAATTCAAAAAATATTCTAAAAATTAAAATAAAGTAAAAAATTTAAACTTTTTTAAAGTGTGTGTGACGGCAGACAGACATACAGTTTTTTTTAGAACCAGTAAGTCCTAAAACGTCGAGAAATGCCGATAAATGGGGTAAGAATTTCATTTTTGGCTCAAGAATGTAATACTTAGGACTTTCAGACCGAAGAAATATCTTTTTCTAATTCATTGGCGTTTTATTTAATGAGAGTAAAATAATTCTCAAATAATTACACAGCAATCCCAGTAAAAGCTCGTATGCTAAAGTTAACTTCAAGTCGGCACGGGTTATCGTCATCCAATCGCAGTAAAACTTTTAATTTAAGTTTTAAGGTCAATTGGAAAAAATTTAGCGGGTATGCGTATAAAATTTTGCAAAAAAATTTTTCTTCTCTATGCTTTGGAACACCCTAATATATATATATATATATATATATATATATATATATATATATATATATATATATATATATATATATATATATATATATATATATATATATATATATATATATATATATATATATATATATATATATATATATTTAAATATATATATATATATATATATATATATATATATATATATATATATATATATATATATATATATATATATATATATATATATATATATATATATATATATAATATATATATATATATATATATATATATATATATATATATATATATATATATATATATATATATATATATATATATATATATATATATATATATATATATATATATATATATATATATATATATATATATATATATATATATATATATATATATATATATATATATATATATATATATATATATATATTATATATATATATATATATATATATATATATATATATATATATATATATATATATATATATATATATATATATATATATATATATATATCAAAGGGTTTATTTAATTTTTTTATGTTTTGTTTTAAAATGCATAACTTAGTAAAAAATATTATCATACAATAAAATATGACATATGCCAATATTTCATGATAAGATGAAGAAATAAAAAAAAAATAATAAGTGAAAAACAAATTGTGAGAAATTTTCAGAAAACAAAACAATACTAAATGCCAATAATCCAGCTAGAAATTGGGCACAAGTTTTGTCTTAAGGGAGCTATAAAAATCAATATTCAAATGATAAATACAACTAAAGACTGACTTAAAAACTATGATTATTTAGGAGTTTGAGTTTCATTTAAATTATATATTAATCTAATGAGAAAATGTTCACATCTTTTTATTTTTTTTAGCATTATTTACATTCTTTACATTATTTACATTCTTTACATTATTTACATTCTTTACATTATTTACATTCTTTACAATGATCTTTGGACATGTAAAGAATGAATTCTTTACATTTTAAAAAATTACGTATATTACTTTTTGTAAAGAATTTGCACAACACTGGAAGGAACATGTTAAAAAGAAAAAAGAAGAACTGAATTTGAAATTTAGAAAGATTTACTGGTTACTTGGAAGTAACTCAGTACTATCTATTCAAAACAAACTACTTCTGTATCGGCAAATACTGAAACCAGTGTGGACGTAAGGTATCCAACTATGGGGCTGTACTAAGAAAACGAACGCGAAAATTATCCAGTCGTTCCAAAACAAAGTCCTGCGTTGCATTGTTAATGCCCCATGGTAATCAGAAACGAAGATCTCCATAGGGACCTAATCATAGAGTTCGTGAAGGATGAAAAAAAAATATTCAATTAAACACACCACGCGTATTCGCGTACATGCAAATATTGAAATACGCCAGGTAATGGATGTGCCCGTTGCTGACAGAAGGCTTAAAAGAACAAAACCACTAGATTTGATTTTATAATCAAAAGCATACTTAATAAAATAATGTAAATGGGATTAACCAATAGGTTATACCTCCAAAAATACGTGTTATAAATATGATATGTAAACTACTAGATGAGCGTAGCTCAGTTTTTCTATTATCTATCTATCTATATAAATAAAATTCGATGTCTGTCTGTCTGTTCGGGATAAGCTTCGAAACGGCTGTATTGATTTAGATGAAACTTGACATACATAAAGAAAGGAACGTCAGAAGTAAAATAGGCTCCTTTTTTTCATAGAATTTATAGTTTTTATAATAGAGTTCTCCATTACTTAATTAATAGCAACGAGTTTGCCTAAATGTGGATTACATACAATTGGTTTTTATTTGTTTTATATACACATATGAGTATAATCAAAACCTCCAATATCATAGCCCTACCGATTCACGCCATTTGCAATAAACAATGAACATTGCCATATGCAAAAAATTGGATTAGTGTTTTTGATTAAATTTTTTTGAATTTTTTTTATATGCAGTTTTAAATTCAAAATGGCGCTAGAAGTTCACAATTTTTTTGGTGCTAAAAAATGAGTTAGACTTCTATATCGGAGGTTTTGGTATGATTAATAGCAACGAGTTTGCCTAAATGTTGATTAATTATATGTGTTCTAATTATATATGAGTGTGTATGTTTTTATTATATAGAGACAAATTTGTATTTTGTTGTCTATGTTTTAAATCCCAACTTGCAAGATTTTCTTCGCACGTCAACGCTCTCTTAATCTTTTCATCCAACTTTAATACAGCTACTATCCATCAGTGATGGACCATCACAATTAAATTTCTTCTAATCTATTATGCATGCACCTTTTGCTTAACTAATTCTACAAAAACACATGGATTAAACATCCATATGTTTTTGTAAAATTAGTTTAGCAGAGGGTGCATGCATAATAGATTAAAGAAGATTGTATTGTGATGGATAGTAGCTCCTATCATAGTATTCTATATACCATGGTAGAAGTAGTACTATATACCAGTAGGACTATATACTACAGTAGTATATAGTACTACTGGTACTGTATAGTATATAGTACTACTGTTAGTAGTACTATATACCATGGTACTATATAGTATATACTATATACTATACTATCACAGTAATATATACCATAGTACTATATACTATCGAGATAGGCATGTTTAATCCATGTATTTTTGTAAATTAGTTTTGCAGAAGATACATGCACAATAGATTAGAAGAGATTGGATTGTGATGGATAGTAACTGTATCAAAGTTGGATGAAAAGATTAAGAGTGCGTTGGAGTGCGAAGGGAGGGGGCAGGGGGGAGTGCGAAGCCCGCGGGATAGCCCATAGTAAAAAATAAAAACAAAAAAAACCTTATGTCAAAATTTTGATTTCACAAATTTCATCAAAAATTGTATTCTGTCATATATTTGTGGATTCGCTCAGTAAAAAATTATAAAAAATTACAACATATAAATTTTGCTAAATTTTGGAATAACTATACAGCTTGTTGCTTTATATCTTTTCATCAAATACATGTTTTAAAATTGCATATGTTTCGCAATAGGAAAGTTGGAAAGAGTCTCAAGAAATATACAAAAAGTTACTTCAACACCTGAAGGATTGTATAAATGGGTACAAACCACAATCAATTAAACATATTTTTGTCCAAATAAAAAAGGCAGACTACATCAAAACAGTATAAGCAAGTTTATACAAAAGAAAGTTTAAAAATAGTTCCTGGAACACACGGTTTAATATCTATTGCTCATATATTCCTTCAACAATTGAAACCATCATAGGTAGACGGTTTGTAGCTTATAATCAGAAAGAAAAATATTAGTTTATAATTAATTTTAATAAACAGTTAATAAAAATTTTTTTATTTTGTATCATTATTTTCTGGGTATCATCTTTTGTTCAAGTTAAAACAATGCATTACCTGTCGTAGTGTGAGTAGTGTTTTTTAGTGTTCTGGAGTTACAGGTGAAACAAATTTAATACTTTTACATTGATTAATGCTTACCTGAAAATAAAAAAAGAGTTAATTAGAAAATTTATTTTTGTACTCATCAAAAACTTTAAACAATCATACAAACGTAGAAAATAAAATCACGAACCAAATTAATTTACATTTAGCAGTAGAACGAAATTTATCTGCATTAAACTCACTCATTTCACTCCTTAAGAATTCAATTCAATTCACTTAGACGTGTTTGGTTTTTGGTGTGATGTGATAACTTTAGTTAACACTTATCTTTTGTAATAAAACGTTTTTAAATATTAAATAGTATTTGAAAATCTATAGAATTGAGTTTATAGTGGCTAGGAAAAAAACTGCAAACAAAAATTGAAAATTTGAAAAAAAATAGCTTTAAATTTTGTGTAGACCAAAAAACATAAATAATAAATGTATGTTGAAAACATTTAATTTAAATACATATTTGTGTCACATAAATTTAAAATAAATTCGTTAACAAAATTACGGTTTATTTTGCAATATTGCATTTTCATCTTTCGTAGTTATCAGTGAAGCAAAACATTTGAATTGCAAACATGGTTAAATGTGATATGAAATCTTGTACTAATTTTGATGTAACAGAAAAGATATTTAAATGCAATGGTTTCTATAAAAGAACATTCTATGGTATATACGCTGGTCTCATAAGAAACTGGTGTGATTCTTAGTTATCCGAGGCTTTCACAAATCATTTTGTATATGTGAGGACTGCGTACTTCCATACGATCAGCTATCAAGAATGAAAAATAAGTACGAATGACTAATTGAATCGCTACAAGAGAATATTATTAAACTTTTTTCAGCGTTTGAAGCTGTTACCAAGGAAAATCAACACAAATTTGAATTGTTAGCTTTGGAATTTACTACTTATAGTAAATCATTTGATAAACTGGAATATACAATCAATAATCACCAAATAAGTGAAAAGATTGATCTAATTACTCAGCGAATCAATATATTTTTAGAAAGTGCAGCACAACATCGTCTTGACCATGACTTTACAACAGTCGAAATTCTACCAGTTAACCAGCAATCTTCTGAACCTACACTAGCACATGTAATTGAAGGACCTCATATTAGGCTGAATAATCTCTTGGATGAAGAAAACCAGTCAGATAGGACTGAAAAAGGGCTAGAAAATGCATTTACTACTGAAAATGTTATTCCTCTTGAGGCACACAATAAGGCACAAAATGACACACTACAAGAAAATGTGCCAATAAGTAGAAACAACCAAGATAAAAAAAGGAGTGAAACATTAGCTATTGAGCACGTTGTGGATCAGGCTGACCAGAATGAAAAGTCGGTAGTTTAATTAATCATATAAGGTCAAGCCAAAATCAAAATGTTACTTTTCGGCAGGCGCCAGCTTACCACAACAACTTTCTAAGCTGTAGATCTACAGGATCAGCTTTTAATTCTTTCAGCTTAGTTCATAAGAAATGGAAGGTTAACGCTAGACCAACTACTGTGGCGGCGAAAAACAAATCCTTCTCTTTTTCTTCGTCACAACAGATTGAAATTTGAACCTTTCCAATAATTAATCAACCTAAACTTCATTTGGAACAAATTCCTAAATTATTCTATATTTCTAAATCAAAATTATTTTCTTCAATATCCCATATACTTCATTTATTTGATTTGCTTCCTGTAAGATCAAAGCGAGGGCAAGAATGCTTTACCAAGTTTTCTTTAATTTCTTTAATATCACCATATTACGAGAAATGGAGAAAACCTTGACAAACTGGTTCATGTATTATAATTCATTAACTTTAATTTTGCGAAATTAATGGATTATAATTACATTTACTGTAAAACAGCATTTTTTGCTTGCGTTTGATAATACATGTAAGTACATTTTCTAGATGATATGTGATACCAAGCCTGATGTGATGATTATGATTGGCTAGATAATCGTCACATGATTTTCTTCATTAATTAAACGGACGGGTGAAAATTTTCAATCGAGGAGTCTGGTTAGGAATTTTGAAGTGGACGTTTGCTCCACTTAAATTCCATTTTTTTTATTATTTGTTATTTGTTTTGTTTTTGGTGCATTTAAGTGTGGAGAAGTTCTATTGTGTTTTTATGGTTTTATATTTATTATTAATTGGTTTTGTGAAAATAGTGGTGATTTCTGTTATTTGTACTTAAGAAACAATTAATAAATTTGGTTTGACTTTGTCTTTGAAATTAACTAAACAGTTTTGTGTCATAAAAAAATAATAAGTAAAATCAAAAAGACCAAAACATTTTTAAATTGAGTTTGAATCAAAAATACACTCATTTTTTTTAACAGAAAAATTATGATGTTACTTAACACCTCTGTGCTTAGCACGACAGTTTAAATTGTTTATGGTCAAATAAACCATACAAAAAATATATATAAAGATAATATAGTTAAATAAGCGTATATACTTATGCATATGATAAAAACAACAAATGTTATTAACAGTTAATTAAAAAAATAAAAACCCTAACTTTAAACCAAAATAAAACTAAAATTAGTTATTGTGAACTTAAAAAGAAAAAATAATTTGTGCAAATAAATGAGAAAAAATATTATTGAAAATATACATGATAGCGTTTCATTCCAATTGGCCCGAGTACATTTTATTGAGGATATTTATCAGCCTGGATCGAAGTTGTTAAAAAGGTAAATTCTACAAAATTATTATTAATGTTTAAGATAAAAGTTAACCGTAATTAAGTAAGTGTGTCTCGGGTTTTGGTTTTGTTGGCCGAGTGTTGTAGATAATTGAAAATGTGTTAGTTTGTTTTTTTTTATAAATGGTGTGAGTGAGATGTGCCAATTTCCTGGGATTCCTTCCTGACTTTCGTCCATCGTGTTTTTGGGGATTTTAAATGGCTGTCACCCTTGTCATATGAATAATATCGTGTTCCCATATTAGTAGTATATTTTAATTAATTTCTAAAAGCAGTCCCGTTACATCAAAGGCACAACGAGGCAAACCACGACCCAGGCCGAGAGCTTAAGACCGGAGCAAGAGACTGCTGTCTCAAAGTTGTCCTTCGATTATTTTCAGATACAGCGGATATTTTTTTCAATTCATATTCTATTTTAGTTTTAGCCGTATCCGCCTGTATCACTACACCTATTCCACAACCAGCACTACTTACTCCACAGCCTGCTGTATCTTTACCAATATCAGTAGCCAACAAACATAAACATGGATACTTATACATAACAAATTTGGATACAAGAACAACGGAAAACAGTATAAGCCAGTATATTAAGCAGCAGTTTAATTGTGCCTCAGTCTACTGTAAGTTGATAACACCGTCGAACATAACATACAAACCACATTACTTATCGTTTAAAGTTAGTATTCCTAAAAACAAAATTGACGCAGTAGAAAAATCTTCGTCTTGGACGAAATGTATTGTCATCAAAAAATTTGACAAGACATTATAACAGCTCCATCAACGGTTTTTTGACACCGTTGGGAGAAAAAACACGAAAAGAATTAAAAACTTACTACCAAAACATGTCAGGGAAGCGCTCATCTATGGAGGAGTTTCGAAACGATATGGAGAACTGTATCTACGATGTTATACTTATAACAGAATCATGGCTACAAGATCAATATCTTAATTCAGAATTTGTAACTCAAGGATGGTATATATCGTAAAGACCGAACTCTAACCAACTGAAATACAACCAGTCGAAAGGGGTGGAGTTTTCATCGCGGTGAGAGACAACAGTACCAGCACGGGTATTCCAGTGGAACATGGTATTGACGACGTTTTTGATATAGTGACATGTAAGTTAAATATTAATGGTAAAAGCATCCTTTTTAATTTTTTTATGTTCCTTCAAGAGCTTCTACAGTAGTAGTAGTAGTAGTATTCTTGGACTCTGTTCAAAAGCGAGCTATACGAATTGTAGGTGATCGAACTTTGACATCACAACTTGATTCCCTACAACATCGTCGCACTGTTGCTGACCTCGTTGTTTTTTACAAATATCGTCATCAGCAGTGCTCAGATGAAATCAGCGGCATCATGCCTCAAACTTATTCTTACCCCCGTTCTACTCGGCAATCGGCTGCCGCAACCAGTGAAACGGTAAAGATCCCGCGCTGTCATACTGGCAGATCGCAGAGAGACTTCTTTGTCCGAACTGCGTACAAATGGAATAGTTTGCCGGAACACTTAGTCTCAGGTGGCTTCAACCCACAGATGTTTAAAAAAAGCGTTAATCTACACCTCAGAACGCCAGTTGTTGTGGGACCCAGGTCTAGACCTAGGTCTTAAAAGGTATTTATGTGTTGTTGTGACACATATTCTAAACCCTATTACACAACACATTTTATTAAAAAAAAAAAAAAAAAAATATGACAAAATAGCTAATGTAATTAATAAGTTATGCTTTATTAATATGATAAATAATGATGAAATTTTTGTTTACGGAGATGCAAATATGAGAAATATTCATTGGGTATCTAATGAGTTGCAAGAAAACTTGTATGATCCAACGAAGATTAACGACACTCATTATGATTTCCTTATAAAAATATTATCTTTATACGTTTATTTCAAATAAATAATTTTAAGAAAGTGAAAAATAATGTATTAAATGTAGTTTCACTAATGTCACATCTAACTTTTTACTTGATACAGCTCTTCAAACAATTACTTCTAAAACAAGCATTTATCATCATAGACTTTACCTAACCTACTTCTTTAATGATTGTAGAAATATTAATGTCGTAAACAGAAAAATTATCCATGATTTTGACAAGGCAAACTATGATGCACTAAGTTCTTCAAACAAACAAACATAATTCACAAATCACAAGCAATAAAATCAATTACTAAAATTTAATACCTATGTAAATGGATTAATTACCTATATTATATTTATTATTATATTCATATTATAACAAAAAATAAACAAGGTTAGAAATGTATACATAAACATATGTATATATATTTTGATAAATATTTTGACATACGACTAATATAATTTTTAATTAAAAAATAAAACGACACCAAGGTCGAAATTTAATCATTTGTTTTTTTCCTGTCTAAACAAAGGAAAATCAAATAGTTATTTCATGAACATTATTTTATATTTTAAACAAATTTTTTATATTTCATGATCTATCCTTATATTTCAAAACGATTTAAATTGAGAAAACTTTAATTTAACAATTAGAAATTTATAAAAAAAAATTATCAAAGTTTATATTGTTATATTGAATCTTACGACACAAGTTTTATTTGTAAAGATGGGCGAGTGTTAGACCCCAAGTTCTTCCAATTCCGTTTCCTAATTATTAATCCTATCCAACAAATTTATTTCCAAATCCATATATCCAAACTCGCCAAAATGCGACACAAGCATTTCGATTTCATAACAATTATTTTGAACAAAATAATTTATTTTCTTCATACATTTTTGCAAATATGTAATAATTTTTAGTTATGTTTGCAAAAATGTAAATATGTTTCAAATCGGTTTGTTGACTTCGAAATAATTATTATGAAAAACAATTATTTAATGTAGGTCAAAGCATTATAATTAAAGTGGTATGCTTTGACCAATAACAAATAAATTGATTATATCACGCCTTTTTCTTTTATTTCCCCAAATAACAAATAAACTAAATCAATAGGTACGTATGTACTAACACTCCCCTCTAATTGTGTTAATTTAATTTAATTTTAAGAATATTTTAATAATATGAAATGACTCCGATTTAGACCGTCTAATTAAGAACATCAAAGTTATAAGTATAACATTATTCAAATTAAAGTAAAATAGTAATGAAATAAAGATAAATTAAATTAAAACAAGCGTTCTTAGTGTTTTATAATTAAAGTGGTTTTAACGGTCCGGAGTCCACAACAATATCACGATAAGATAATGGAGAAATAAACTTTGTATATAGAAATATAGTTAAAAATATTATTCACGAAAATAAAATGGGAAAATATAAAGAGCTTAAGCCAACCAACAGGCAACTAATCCATACTTCGGTTTGCGCTCAGGGATTTTAAAATAGTTTTTGATTGAACGCTTTTATGAGGCCATTGATTTTAGCTTTGGGCGGAAATGAATATTAGCATAAAATTCTTTGTTAAAGCAAGTTTTTAATTTTTATTACGAAATCTATTACAAAACTGCGATCTTGAACAATTATAGCAAACCAAATATAAACTCAATAAAATAAATGAGGCAAAACGAAAATATACTCAGCAAACTTCTCAAAAACCTCTTCATTTAGGTAAATGCTTTTTTTCAATAACTGTAACTGAAGGAATCTGATATTTTTCAACCCAAATGCTTCCATTAGTACAGAAAATTTCTCCATTTAACGAAAACGCTTAATTTTAATAATTAAACCTAGAGCTGGCCTTCAAGAATTTCCCGATGGGCATTCTTGATAAATTCTGGAGAATTTCCATTACAAATCTGACGAGAAATGAATTTTTCAACATTCCGGAAAAGCCCGAATCTCGAGAACTTCTCAAAGATTTTTTCAGAACTTTTTTAGCAAATAATACACAATTTTTTTAGAAAATTAAAAGATAAATATTTTAAATTTTTTTTTATTGAAAGCTAATAAATTAGTTTAAAGTTTAATATAAATTGCATTATCTGAACAAAGTTTGATTTTGGTGTAGTGTGTCAGACGTGCGATTGTGTGACCTGCTAGTTCTAGTTATATAATTTCTACCTGTGGCACTTTTTATATTTAGTAAAAATTGAAATGGAGTTTTCTCGCCAACAAAACAAAACGGCTGTCTGGAGCGCGTTTTGGGTAAAAGGCTAATTCTTCAGAAAACAAAAAAGAACAAATGGACTTTGGGTTACGGCATCTTTGAAATTTAAATTTTTGAGAAATTTAAACTGGACATTTTTATGTAAAATAATTGAATAATTTTATGCAACAGCTTCCTTTACGTTCCTAAGGCACTCGACACCTTCAATTTAAAGTTTGAAGCATAAGCACAAATAACGCAGTAGTAAGGCATTGCGAAGATATCATTAAAGATCTAAAACCTATACGATGTTGCCGTTGAAGCTCTTATTTTCAAAAATGAGAACTTTTTTGCTGCGGATACCATTAAATTTTTGTTCATAAAATTAAAGAATCATCACACCGAATTGGGCATCCAGGCTCCTTTATCCAGGCTTAAAATAAAAATAACAGATCGTTATTCTGGCCTTTTAATCGGATTTAAAAATTTACGCTAGCCGACAAACCTCTTTTAAGACAAATCTGAATTTTGTCGGACGTGTTAAAAAC
>CAVNZG010001274.1:0-23661 GCA_963693315.1 Diogma glabrata
TTTTTTTAACGCATACCCTTTAATTTATTTTCTTTTATGTCAAAACAACTGTAAAAAAAATTTCATGCAATTTAAATAACAGTAACCCGTGCCGACTTGGACCTAAACATCTCAACACTTGATTGTGTACTTTAGCGCGCATACCTGTTTTGATGTGCTTATAATTTCTAAATGTCTTGTCGGTTATACGAATTTTTCTTGAAAAATAAATATGTCCGTCGAACTAGGTAGTTCTAAACAAAAAATATACATAAAACGTAACCTAAAACTTCCTTCAAATGGACAAGCTCTCGTATAGTATTGTTGTATAATATATTGTTTTTTAATATAATACATTTCATACGAAAACAAAGAACAATTGTTGTGCCAAAACTGAATAATTCTATAGACACGTTTGGAATGTTATTTTAGATTGAAAACTCACGACAAAGTGCAAAATCTCTGCTGTGATACTATAACTGCTTCGAAAACACATCGTATGTGTGCGCGTTGAAAAAAATCAATATAGAAAAACTTGTTTTCGCTTGCAACCATCACATGTACGAGCTGGTGTAAAAAAGTCTTTTTGAAGTGAAAATAAAACAAGTGCCTATAATAAGCCCGGACATTCCAATTTTTCAAAAAATTAGAGATCATTGGCAAAAAGTTGATCTCCATAAAATAGAATGCTATAGAGAAAAGGTAGAATGGTGCCTGTTTCCAAAATTGATAAATTGAAAGTAGATTAAATAATAATAGAAATAATAATTAAAAAGGAGATATCAATGCTTAAAGCATTTCAGCTGTATCGTATACGGCTGAAAGAGCGGTCTAATTAATGCAGGACTTTCATTGTTTAATTACAATTGAGGCAATATTTGTTAATGTTATGTTGCGTACAAAAGCACAAGATGTTATATCCGGACTGTAAACAGCAAATATTGACAAGAAAATATACTTAGTAATAGTTGTTGTAATGAAAAATAATATTAAAATATGGAGGGACTGAAATCTCAAGCTCTGAGATATCAAGACTTCGGTCTGGATTAAGGATTTTGATATAGTTTTCGGCAAAAAACTTTTATGAGGACATTGCTTTTAGTTTTGGGCAGCGATGTATATCAAACATAAAACTCTTTGTTAAAGTATAAATATTTTTTTATTTCTGTTTAGAAATTTATTACAAAACTAACACGAAATATTAATGAGTGCCGGAAAATTATAACAGATCATAAATTAATATAACTTAGTGAAAAGATGAAACACCCAGCAAACTACTCAAAAACCTCTCCATTTAGCGTTTCAAGAAAATATTACAAAACCAAATATTCATGGTTCTTTCAAAATTCAAAAAATATTCTAAAAATTAAAATAAAATAAAAAATTTCAACTTTTTTAAAGTTCTAAAAACATTCCAAAAGTTATTACAAAATCAAAAATTTAAACTTTTTTCATAAATTCAAAAATTTTTAAAATATTCCAAAAATTATAACAAAATCAAAAATTTCCATGTCCAATTTCATGTTCGATAACATTTCATGCCAAACAAATAATTAATTTCATATTGTTCCAAAAAATTAAGTAAAATGAAAATCATTCTTTTGACACACTTGACAACATTTTTTTGACAAACTTATAACGCAATAATCTAGATTTTGGTTTCACATACCAATACCGACCATCAAAACTTCTCCAAATTCAATGTTCCTATTCGCAATCACTTAAAATAAACGTTTTTAAGCAAAAAATAGGCATATTTCCTTGTTTTGACATACTTGACGATTTTTTTTTTGACACACTTCCCGTACAGTTATCGAACACATCGTCATTTTGGCTGTTACAATTGAGTAACCCTATTTTTAGAAACAAAAATTTTTGAGAACCCTTCCAGCGGTTTTCTAGATTTCGTCGGTTGTGACGGCAGACAGACATACAGTTTTTTTTAGAATCAGTTAGTCCTAAAACGTCGATAAATGGGGTAAGAATTTCATTTTTGGCTCGAGAATGTAATACTTAAGACTTTCAGACCGAAGTAATATCTTTTTCTAATTCATTGGCGTTTTATTTAATGAGAGTAAAATAATTTCTCAATTAATTGCACAGTAATCGCAGTAAAAGCTCGTATGTTAAAGTTCAACTTCAAGTCGGCACGGGTTATCGTCATCCAATCGCAGTAAAACTTTTAATTTAAGTTTTTAAGGTTAATTGGAAAAAATTTAGCGGGTATGCGTATAAAATTTTGCAAAAAAATTTTTTTGCTCTATGTCTTGGGACACCCTAATATATATATATATATATATATATATATATATATATATATATATATATATATATATATATATATATATATATATATATATATATATATATATATATATATATATATATATATATATATATATATATATATATATATATATATATATATATATATATATATATATTAGACTGGTCGTTAAAAACTAAATTTTCCGAGACGCCCCCTAGAAAAATTCTTTGTGGTCAAAAAACCACAACGGCATTATTTTTTTTTTTTTTAAACCAAAAGAACACGTGCCGCAAAATCGTTGAAGTTGATTTTTTGAAAAATTCGTAGATTTTTTCAAATATGTCATAAAATATGCAAATGTCAAAAAAAATCACATAACCATTTTTGTAGGAAATTTAATTCTCTACAAAAAAGGTCCATGTCATTTTTTCCCGAAAACGTATAGTTCTCATGATATCTTGAAAATGAACTTGTAAGTTTTCGTAATTTTTAAAAAACATAAAAAATAAAGATGACAAAAAACTCCTAATTTTCTTCTTATGCTATAGAATGAAATGTATAAAAAAATAATCGTGACAAAAAAAATCAAAATTAGTACTTTTTCGTCGAAATTTTCATCATTTGGTTTTACGAGTTTCGAAGAATTTCAAGTTTTATTTCAAAATATCATCAGAAATATAGGTTTTAGGAAAAAAATGACTTGGACCTTTTTTGTAGAGAATTAAATTTCCTGCAAAAATGATTATGCGATTTTTTTTTACATCTGCATATTTTATGAGATATTAACAATTTTATCAAAAAATAAACTTCGATGATTTTGCGGCACTTGTTATTTTCACTTAAAAAAAAAAAAAATAAAGCCGTTATGGTTTTTTGACCACAAAGAATTTTTCTGGGGGGCGTCTCGGAAAATTCAGTTTTTAACGACCAGTCTAATATATATATATATATATATATATATATATATATATATATATATATATATATATATATATATATATATATATATATATATATATATATATATATATATATATATATATATATATATATATATATATATATATATATATATATATATATATATATATATATATATATATATATATATATATATATATATATATATATATATATATATATATATATATATATATATATATATATATATATATATATATATATAGTGATTAAACAATTGAAACTTTTCAATGAAATATTTCATTTGAAATGTTTCATTTCTGAAATATTTCAACAAAATAAATTTCATGCTTGAAATATTTCAAAAAATTAGGTTTTTGAGTGTCATTTATTTTTTTCTATAATTATGAAAAGGAATAATTTTTATATAATTAATGAAAGAAACTAGTGATATTTTATTTAATTTAATTATATATCTGTTAATACATGTAATCTAGACTTTGTTATGTATTATTTAAATTTAAAAAAAAACAAAACATTTGAATTAGGCGCGTTCCATTGTAGATCCAACTTGCTCAAATTCGCTGTCATCTACAATATCTCGAACATGTTTTGTTTATATTTTATTAACTTCAAGTTTTGTTCCAAAAGCAAACACCCAAACAAAACTTTTTTGAAATATTTCATGAAACATTTCTGAAATATTTCATGAAATATTTCACAGATATAAATTTCATGAAATTTACAATCACTATATATATATATATATTTA
Organism: Diogma glabrata; assembly: GCA_963693315.1. NCBI lineage: Eukaryota > Metazoa > Arthropoda > Insecta > Diptera > Cylindrotomidae > Diogma > Diogma glabrata. The sequence continues at coordinate 3,942 of CAVNZG010001274.1, forward strand.
TATATTTTTTTATTTTTGGTTTTTTGGCTTTAATATTTTATTATTGATAATAAAATGATATTTGGTTGATATATGGGGAATTGATAAATGGGTAAATGATATATGGGTAATCTACAAAAAGGTAATATGGGTAATTTTACAAAAAGGGGACAGTTCTATGTCCCAGCTCAATAAAAATGTTTATATAAGTTCTGAAGTAATTCAAAAAAATTTCCTGTATTTTAGGTATACAACACTTTATTTTAAACAAATTATTCTGAAATATATTTTTTAAAATAATGATTAAAAAATTTTTATCTATGCAATTTGTCATTAGCATTGATGTCCCCTGCATGGTTTATTAAACATTAAGTGCACTGTTTTCCTAAATATTATTTTTTATTTTTTAAATCAAAATTATTTTTTGTTTATATTTTGTATGACAATTCATAAAACCTTTAAAAATAATTATTATTATCAATACAATAGATAGGGGATTTCTAAGAAACATTGTCCGTCAAGTATTATGTCATTGGCATGGCTCAAATTAAACTTGAGCTTAGAAGACAGGGAAAAAAATAATGTTATTATTGTGTTCGCCTGTTATTTTTTTTTCTGTAGGCGAACACAATAATAACATTATTTTACACTACAGAAATAGCGTTTTCTACGCGTGGTAAAAACGTTTTTGCGTTCCTGAACTTATTCCACTCGACGCAATCGCGTCTCGTGGACAAACAGTTCATTCACGCAAAAAGAGACGTTTTCACTACTTGTATAAAAATCTACTATTTTCAGTCAGTAGATTGTTATTTGAACGAGCAATTAATCTCAATTAATTGGCTATTGATGTTTAATATAGAAAAATTAGAACAGAACAAATTTTTTTATACAATCTTTAAGAAATTATTTTTTTGTCATTTTTATATAAACATTTTTAGCCGGATTTTCTAATTGATCTATCGCTATAGCAGTCCAGTCTTCATCAGGTAGCACTTGTAGTAATTGTTCATAGATGATTTTCTTCTCAATTTCTTGTCGACTTCAATGCTTACATTCCACTTGACATCGTCGTCTCGATAATACATTAGCATTGTCATGTGCAGTACCATTTCGATGTTCAATATCAAAGTCGTACGTAAATTCACGTCGATCCAGTGCTACTTATTCCTCTGGTGCTTTGATCTAGTGTAACCATTTAGTTCACCATGGTCAGTTTTAAGGTAAAATTTCTGACCAAACATAACCAATAATTACTTTTGAGCTACGCAATAAATCCATTTCGATTTGGACAGCATTTTAGAACAATGCGCTATTACCTTCTTCTCTAATTTAGCCAGTGGTGCTTAGTGAATCTCGTTGGTGTTTGACAAATCGCGATTTCTAATCCCCTGTCTAAAAACGACAAAACAAAAATAAGTTTTTAAAATTTTTGTATTACTCATTTTTAAAGTTAATTATAATTAACCACTACCTTCTTTGTATTTCCTTACTCAGCCAACGCCTATAATTTACGGAAATAATTAATCATATTACATCAAAAACTCATATATGCTAGTAATAATTGATTTAAATTAAAGCTAAATAAGTAGGTATATGAATGCATATTTTCTTATTTTTAATTTTGCAATTAATTCAATTACAATTTTTGTTGGCTAAGCAATTATTAAACTTATTGACATTTAAAGTATATGCAAGAAATTGCAAAATTTCTTTCCATTGCTATTCGTCGCTTTAATAATGAAACAACGTATTCGCAAAAGTGTAGTTTCGAGATAATTGGGTTTAAAGATTTTTCGATTTTCTGATTTTCGTAAACTCGGCAGCACTATTGAATGAATAAAGATATTGGAAAAAAAATTTCTACCAATTAATCTTGACTAATTTCCCCACAACATATTAAAATTTCACATTGGTACCTGCTGGCTTTTCTACCTAAAAACAGGTGAAAAGTCAATCAGGTACCTTATACGTTATTTCATATTTCATATACGTTATTTCATTTTGCATGGAAGTACGATTAAGCCTAAAACTAATTATTATTGAACTAACGCATAATATTCTTACAATTTTTTATTTATATGAACTGGCATATCATGTAGTAATGAATGATGCTTATACAATATTTTAGATTTACCATTTCGTGTGGCGATCGTAATGTATGTAAAGTATACGACACTGATTTTACCCAAGTTATTATTCTGTAGGAATTGAAATATCGTACATGCATTTACGCTGTTTCAATATTTAACCAAATTCAAATTTGCATGTATGTTAATTAACAATATATTAATTTTTAACCCCAGTTATAAAAAAATTGGAAAATGTTAAAATGCCACTTTATAGACATCCTTATGGGGAATGCAGCGCACCCATTATATAATAACAACGTATATATGGCATACGTTATTTCATTATTAAAGCGACGATATTATAGACATAAATAAAGAACGAAGTTTAATTAAACAAAATAGAATATAAGGAACGCTGAAGTATGGACCGTTGACGCTGACTTTACGAACAGATCTTTCAGCATTTTGTTCAATAATGACATATTAGATCTTCCTTGTTGCATATTCAGGCCATTGAACGATATTGTTTATATGCGGAAGTACATTATTTTGTTGTGGAACAAATTCAAATTCTTTCATATTTTCTACCAAAAGTGGTAATTGGCCTACTTACAAAATTGAATTGATTCGTTATAAGAGCCTTTATACCAAGTTATATAAAAATCGCTTATCTGTGACTGAAGTTTTAGATGTCAAAATGAACAAGGAGCAATTCTTCCCTTTTACGTGAGCTCAAATCATATTCCAAAGTTTGATCAAAAGCTATAAAGACTGTCTGCAGGTTTAATCATTGGTACTACAACGAACAGTAATTTATTCATAAGCAAATAGAACGCTAGCAAGTAAAATAATTTGAAACTCGCCTACAGCACTGATCTGCTAATAAACATAAAAAAGCAACCCTTAAAATTCAATGGAGAACAAATAAGCAATCTTTAAAGTTCAAGAGGAATACTTTATTCTGTTAAACTATGCATTTAACGAAACTCAGGGAGCCTATCTATAAACTGTGATACAAATATGCGGCATAATAAAAATTTGACTCCAACGATTGATCTGGACTTCGGCGTGGATATGTAGGAGATCTATGTAGGGATCTATCTAAATTCTTTTGCAGCTTAAACAACCCGGGTAAGAAAAAGCTAAGGGGTTAAGCCTGGGCCAAGACCACGCCATAGCTTTTGGGGGTTGGGCCAGGCTTATCATTTTCAAACGGCCCAAGCTTGGGCCAAGCTTGGACTGATGTCCTTGGTCCAAGTCTGGCAAGCCAGGCTTGGGCCAAGTCTGGCAAATAAGACTTGAGCCAGGTCTACCAAACCTACTTGCCAGACACTTACCATCGTGGCATGCTCCTGCCAGACACCCTTTATTTTTAATATTTTTTATTTTTAATCTTTCGTTATAGTATAAAATCTGAATTTTATGTATGTTACTTGGTAAACTATCAGAAGATATTTTCTTAGCAGTCAGACATTTTCCATACTGTTTTACATCTTGCCAGACAAATTGAAAGTCTGACGTAAGTGCGAGCGCGATATTATTATTAATTTTCTCTAAATCCGTTGGTTTTGTTTTTCCTAATGTGAATAGTGTATAATAAATAACTAATGAATAGCGTATAATAGCTCTAGATAATTTTCTTTTTTGTTTTAAAAAAACGTGTTGTAAAAAGGATCTGATTTATATTAAACTATTATTTTTGAAGAGAAAATATGAAGGCTGGATTTTGATGTAGTTTTTGGCATAAAACTTTTATGAGGACATTGTTTTTGAACATGAAACTCTTTGTTAAAGTACAAGTATTTTTTATCTCTGTTTAAAAATTTATTACAAAACAAATACGAAAATATTGTAAATTAAATAAAATAAAAAATTCAAACTTTTATCAAAATTCTAAAAATATTTCAAAAATTATTACAAAATCAAATACTAAATCTTTTTTCAAAAACTCTAAGAATATCACAAAAATTATAACAAATCAAAAATTGAAACTTTTTCAAAAATTCTTAAAATATTGTAAAAATTACAACAAAATCAAAAATACAAATTTTTTCCAAAATTCCAAAAATATTCCAAAAATTCGGATAAAATCAAATATTTATCTTTTTCTAAATTCCTATAATCCAAAATTCCTACAATCCAATCCAATCCAAAAAGTGTTACAAATTCAAAAATTCAAACTTTTTCAAAATTCTAAAATTATTGCAAAAATTATAACAATATCAATATCAACATTTTTCAAGTTCCAAAAATATTGCAAAAATGATTACAAAATCAATAATACAAAAATTTTTTTCAAAATTCCAAAAATATTTCAAAAACTATAACAAATTCAAAAATGTCCATGTCCAATTTTCAATCCAATGTTCAATTACATTTAAGTCATACAAATAACTAAATTTGTTTTTCTAAAAAAATGGCTAAAAAACTAAATGAAATCATTCTTTTGAAACACTTGACATTATTTTTTTGACAAACTTATAATGCCATATAAATCTCTATAATAATAATAAAATTTCATGTCACACAAATAATTAATTTTATTTTTTCTTAAAAATTAGTTAAAAAATAAATAAAAATCTTTCTTTTGACCATAATTTTTTGACAAACTTATAATATCATGATTCTCTTTAATAATAATAAAATTTCATGTCATACAAATAATTGGTTTCATTTTTTTCCAAAAAATTGTGTAAAAAATAAATAAAAATCTTTCTTTTGACACACTTGACAACTTTGTTTGACAAACTTCTATTGCAATAATCTAGTTTTTGATCTCACATACCAATCTCTACCATCAAGATTTCTCCAAATTCAATATTCCTACTCGTTATCACTTAAAATAAACGATTTTTAAGCCAAAACTATGAAAATTTGCTATTTTTGACACACTTCCGGTACAGTTATCGAACCCAGGTCCTTTTGAACCTTTCTCTTGAGTAAACCTATTTTTAGAAAAAAATTTTTGAAATCCCTCCAGCGGTTTTCTAGATTTCGTAGATAATAACAGCCGGACGACCGGCAGACAGACATACATTTTTTTTTGCTATTTTAGAATCAGTAGGTCCTAAAACGTCAAGAAATACCAAAAAAGTGGCTTACGCCCCCAATTTCACTTTTGGCTCATGAATGTTATACTTATTTCTTTCAGACCGAAGCAATTGAATTAAAAGAATGAACATGTTAGAATAGTATATTGTGAAAAAATGTATATATTTTTATTTAAATTAAAAATTCATATTAAATTTATAAAATTAATTTATTATTTTTAAATTTGGTGTTTTTATTCTAACAGTGTTATTTTTTTGCTTTTTATTAAGTTTTTTGTGTGTTAAGAAGTTTGGGCTAACAATTTTCTGAACCAAATAATCCAAACAAATATCAAAATTTTTGATTTATTTTAAATTGCATATTTTTGGATATGAGCGAGTTTTTATTGGAAAACGGATTCGAGATAGCGAAATCGTTGTTTTACTATTCCGTTTAGTGGATCACAGTAAATCGATAGTGGCTGAGAAAAATGGCACGGACGCAATTAAATAGGATGTCCGAAATTTTGTTCATAAAGGTAAAAATAGCTCGTCTAAAGTTCTTCGCATAAAATTAAACGAGAAGTAGCATAAAAATAGTATGTTGAGCTTAATATGTAAATTAGCGCCTACAAATATAACTTATCTTCAGTTTTGAACATGATAAAATTATTTCATCGCGAAACATATCGTCGCTTTAATAATGAAACAACGTATTCGCAAAAGTGTAGTTTCGAGATAATTGGGTTTAAAGATTTTTCGATTTTCTGATTTTCGTAAACTCGGCAGCACTATTAAATGAATAAAGATATTGGAAAAAAAATTTCTGCCAATTAATCTTGACTAATTTCCCCATAGCATATTAAAATTTCACATTGGTACCTGCTGGCTTTTCTACCTAAAAAGAGGTGAAAAGTCAATCAGGTACCTTATACGTTATTTCATATTTCATATACGTTATTTCATTTTGCATGGAAGTACGATTAACCTAAAACTAATCATTATTGAACTAACGCATAATATTCTTACAATTTTTTATTTATATGAACCGGCATATCATGTAGTAACGAATGATGCTTATACAATATTTTAGATTTACCATTTCGTGTGGCGATCGTAATGTATGTAAAGTATACGACGCTGATTTTACCCAAGTTATTATTCTGTAAGAATTGAAATATTGTACATGCATTTACGCTGTTTCAATATTTAACCAAATTCAAATTTGCATGTACGTTAATTAACAATATATTAATTTTCACCCCCAGTTATAAAAAAATTGGAAAATATTAAAATGCCACTTTATAGACATCCTTATGGGGAATGCAGCGCACCCATTATATAATAACAACGTATATATAGCATACGTTATTTCATTATTAAAGCGACGATATATTGTACAAATCCGCGTTTGAGGATGTTTTAGCATTTTGAAGCACAACAGTAAACCATTGTAATGACATCACAGTTGGATTGTTTTTATTGGTTTATGATTGTCATGCTGGTTCATCTTTTGCTTTTGTTCATCTTTGTTGTGATTAACATAGGATATTGTATTCTACAAAGCGTCTATGGATGACGCTTCAGATTTTTGGATAAGTGATTTATGGACAGCCTATAATCAACATTCGTTCCACAGGACTTATCTTGGAAGAAAACAATAAATTAATATAAGCTTTTGATTTAATTTATATAATTTTTGTTAATTTATTTTTGTTTTGTTAAAGTATTTGTCTGTTGGCTAATTTTACAATATATAGATAGGTTTTTTTCAATTTTTAGTGTAAATTAAGAGATTTTCAGGGTCAGAGTTTCTGAAGTATTTCCATAAAAAGTCCCATCGTGTCAAGATTATAACAAAATAAAAAGCTATGGTCAGAGTTTTCAAAAGACATTTTATATTTCGATGCTTTTACCATCAAGGTTTTTACAAAGGTTCTAGATTCGATTATAGCCAGCATAAATTTTGGTATGCTAGTTTTGCGAAGAATTTATTAGCCGCATCGTTCAAATGTGCCACACGATGTTGGCACACGAAGACACGCTGTTGAGTTGAAAATGTCCTAATGCTAGTTCGCATTTTTTTTGGTTTGCTATAACTCGAGATCTGAGTGTTGTCAGATGATCCAAACGATCCAGCACTTTGTTAACAGTCACAATAACAAATAATACAGGGTTTCACAATAACAAATAATAATACAACAAATAATACGGGGAATATTGACTGGAACCATGCACAGTGGCTTGCAAAGTATAAGCTATCTCCCCCAGATGAGAGTCTTATGTAGAATGTTAACCCTTTATATACGCTCGAACGGCAACGAGGACTGATCTCTTCACCCTTCCCGAAGCATTGCTTTGACGACTGTAGACTCCAGTTCTTACATGTTGAATAATGAAAAACGATAATAAACTCTCTAATGATTTACGCAGCCATTGTTTACCATTGTCGCTGTGTAGAAACTCTGGTACTCCATACGTTAAAAACACATTGATCGCTCTTAAAGAAACCGTTCATTTTAGGTGATGCTGCGTTCCGAAGAGGTTTGAGTAATACAAAATTTAGTGAAAGGATCAAGAACAATGAATATTACAGTATTTCCGAGCTTGGAAAAGGGATACGGTCCCAAAAAATCTATAAAGATTCTCTGCTATGGACGTTCTTTTACGAAATGAGATTGCATTGGAGGGTACAAAATCTGGTTCTGTTTTATGATCACTACTATATGATAAATTGTAGTGCAAAAAACTTCAACACTACTAAATAATGTAAATGTATCGATATATTGAAGCTGTATTGAGATATTTCCGATACACTACTTATATTAAAATGTAGAGTGACGTTCGATCTTTTTTTAATTAATTCACGGGGTTAATTTTTACTGAAACACGTTTACTCTTCTTGGAGACATTTAATATTCTTTATATTTCGGTCATTTTATTTGACCTTTTTCAAAAGCTAAAAAATTACAGAAGAACAACTATCCAATAAAGTTCATTATGTCATCTATAAAAAACCATGTTATAACAAACAACAACGATCAATTACACCAACCGGTAGTAGATCAATCACATACTCTTGTTCCAGCCGAACGAAACGAAATTGGAGAATCTCAACAAAATGTGTCAACATCAATACAAACTCAAGAGATCGAGAACCATACAAGAACTGTATACACGTCCATTTCATATATTCCTAAACTATCAGAAACAATCTCTCATATTGTGAATAGATTTAACACCGATAACATCCAATTGAAAATTTCTTTCAAAATTATTAACACGATGAAGATGCATTGTTTCTCTAAACTCAAAGATAAAACACAAAAACGAAAAATGAGTAACATAGTTTACAAGCTGACATGTTCGTGTGGTTCACAATATATAGGACAAACAAGCAACTATCTAATCAATAGAATGTATGGTCATAAATTTGATATAATAAGCGCTCTTAAACCTGAAATACCTCTAGAAAATCTACCAACCGAAAATAGACTCAACGTACAAACGACAAACGTTCAACAATCACCATCCTCACCAACATCTCCATCAATTTTCAAACGGAGCAAAGAAAAAACAGCAATCTTTTATCACATAAAAGAAACCAAACATAGCTTGGATGTATACGACTTGGATAAAATAGATATATTGTGCACCGAGGATAACTTATTAAAAAGATTAATCAAAGAAATGCTCCACATAAACACAACCAGTAACACAATGAACAAACGAGCTGAAATCGATGGGCTATCAAAGATCTATTGTAACATCCTAAAGTAACCAAAATAAAATTCAATTAAATGCTGTACATAATTCTATTCAATATGAACCAGCTTGTAGTAATTCACTTTGTGAATATGGACTTTTAATACAAAAACCTTAAATTATGATACATAACCATGTAAACACGCCCGGTATATCGATTTATCCCCCCCGGTACAAACCCTTGAGATTGGGAATCTCTTATTTATCTAATTTATCTTGACATTCTAATATTTAATGTTTAAATTAAAATTAACATATATATTAATAATAAATACCTTAAGTTGTAGCTGTTGATTGATGTCATCAATATTCTGTTGCTTTAGGTTATTTGTTTGATTTTCCAATATCCCTTGACTAGCGTTTGACCTTTTAACTTCCCATTTATATATCTGCCTTTGAATCCATACGGTTTTAACACCCGGAAAAACCATCAAACAAACGATTGTCTGGTAATAGCTTCGATCACTGTTATCCTTGCTATTCATACTTTCGATAACATCAGTGGATACTTTATCTTCATGTACTGCCACAATTTATAAAGCAGATTTCAGGAATTCTTAATTTATTTTGATGATGTTATAAGTAAACAATCATTAGTAATTTATCACTTGTATTTACTAAATCAATAACTTTTTTTTGCTTATTTATCAAACAAAATAGACATCCAAAATCACACACTAATGAAAACAGTGTTAACTTTTTTTTGTATAAATTAAAGAAATTTCTTTTTAAAATCAAAATCAAATGTAATTATTATTTATTTTTGATAAGTTTTAGGTAATGTTTAATAACAAAACTGAATTGAAACTTTGCTTTTGAAAAGCCAAAAATGGAATGATTAATAATTTTTCCAAATTAAAAATTGCAAAAAATGTGTTTTGCTTTTGACCTTTTCTAATCAATCGTGTAATATGCGAAATTCAGCAAATGATTAACAACGACGTCTGTTCATTAGCATTGGAAATAAAAATTTAGTACGTTCGTTTGCTTTTTATAGTATATTCAAAATTTAACTAGCAGTTAAGTTTTAGAAAATTTAAAAATTATTATTAATGTAAAAATGAACGGAAACTAATGAAATGCATTTTTATTGAATTGAAAACGAAGATGAATTTGGTTTTATTATTGTTTTGCGATTATTGCGATCGTTACACCATGAATTCAAGGTAGAAACCAAGATTTTTACTCTTGAAATCACAAAAACGTCGCCATCCCTTCCATGACAGAAAACCCCAAAGCACTATTAAACTTAAACTAATAATAGAAATTCTAATAACTAATAAAAAAAATTATAATAACTATAGTAATTTAAATTTAACACCTATTTAAATTCTAAACACCGAAAATTAAATTTATAACTATAATAACTAATAACTAAGAATATAGGTTTAATTTAGGAAAACTAATAATTCTAACACTAAATTTAATTTTATAAAAAAAAATACATTGAAAAACTTAGGCTTGGTATATAGGAAACAGACGCTAGAGATTTCGATGGTAAAACCCGCAAAATCATGACTCGCAATCACCAACAATAGTAAAACCAATTCTCAACAAAAAAATGGAGTTAGTACACTGTAAATGTAAAAAAAAATGAAAGCACAAAAACGAAAAAAAAACAACGAACGCCCAATTCGAAAACATACAAGATTTTTTTGTAAAAACACCGACGGACCACCGTCGTAGCCAATCTTTGCTGAATCTTTCACAAAAATTCCTAAAACATTATATATGTAAAAGTATAATCTATTTATTTAATTTCAGATATACTGAAATAATTATATATACCTAAAATTAGTTATTGACGATAGCACCCCTAAAATATATTTATTTATTTTTAAAAGAAAATTGAAAAAATGAAAATTATTCAGAAAGAATGTTTATTTATTGGATGCACCGTCCTAGCTCAAAATATTGATTTATTTTTAGAAAAAAATAAAAAATATTTATTTATATCTTGATGTCTTGCTTATTAAGAAAATTTATTTATTTAGTTACCTAAAACTATTTAAACTACGAAAAAATTATTTATTTACCTAAAATTATTTAATTACGAAAATTTACTTTATTTAATAAAAAATTTTATTTATTTAATTTTTGAAAAATTTGTTTGATTTATTTTATTTTTTTATTTAATAATATAAGAGATTCCAAAAATCAAGATTCGTCTGGAGACAATTTAAAAAGTAAGTATGGCTACAATATCCATATTGTTTAAATTTAAAATATCGCGTTCGCGAGCCCACTCCAACCATGCATGTGAGAACCTACTGGAAAAGCCCCTAACGACCAGATTCTACAGAACAGATTCTCCCCAACCTAATAAAAACAATCACAACTGTCACGATTAGACACTAGGTCCATTTCTACTGACCCAGTTGTGCTTGTTTAACCTAAAAATAAATTACAACTAAACCTAATGCGAAAGTTGTAGAACGCTCCCGAGCACCAGACTTCAAATCTCAAACTCTATGAAAAATTGTTCTATTGTAAAAGCTAAGTGGAAAAAAAAATGGTAAGTTTTTGAATTTGTATGAGGTGAAGCCTCTGATCCTGAAAGCAAAGTATAATTGGTCCTTCTCTTCATTACGCCGAAGAAGCCTCTGAGCAAAGAATGGTACTGCTGGTTTGCACCTAAGTACAAACACAGCAACACCACTCCTCGTCCCTGAGGACTTCCTCGCCGAATGAAGAGAAGAAACCAATGTTCTTCGATCGCATAACCCCGATGGCCATAGGCGATCTAAGAACGACATCAATGTTAAAGAGTGAAGCTCTATGGATGGCTTTTTAGGCCTACCGCTGGGAAAAGTGAATCAATAAACCTAAATAATATATAACCTATCCATAATCTAAATAATTTCCCACTTAAAAAGTGCTAAATCGAAACATGAAATACATAATATGTGTCAACAAAGTTTTACACGAAATTAATTAAATCTAATCTTCAGACTAGATAATAAATTGGTAATTTATATTATAAAAAAAATTACGATTATTTTAAATTCAAACCAAGCTTACTAATTTCCAAGTTATTAACTCTAATATATTTGTTTAGGTCAAATTTTTCCGCTTTACTTATTGTATTCAAAACAAACAACAAAAATAAATGTTAGCTAAAAATAATTATTTCTATATTTATCTTATTTTTTAGATTAATCGCAATAAAAAATAATTTTAAAAATGGTAACTAAACACTTACTAAATCTAACCATAATCAAAAAAAACATACAATTAATTTCATATATAAATTAATTGCATCATCCAAAAATATGTACAATATATAAACAATTATATGTACAATATGTATGTGGTAGCATAAAAAAATTTCAAAAAAAAACTGCTTCCCCAAAACGGTTTTCTTTTTTCCAAATAAAAAACAATTAGTATTACTAAAAGTAGATGACAGCACAAAAAACAATCTCCAAAAAAATTGCTGTCCCAAAACGGTTTTTTTCAAAATAAAAAAAAATTAGTCTTAACTAATTATACAATGAGGAACAGGGGCCTCCTGTGGACCAGTCCACTCCTCTACCTGTCGCATGGTCGGTGAGATGGGAACCACCTCAACCAGCTCCTCTATTTGAGTACTCTTGGTCGAGGAAGCTCCCAGCTCCACGACCAAGCGACTCTCCTTCTCCCTTCTTCTCCTCTCCTTCCTCTTCAGGTGAGAGCTCCTATTTCTATTTATCCTCCTTCTCTCACGCCAGCCCACATTCACTTCCTCAGTCACTTCATCCATCTCATCCGCTTCCTCATTCACCCCATTCAACTCCTCATTCACTATCTCACAAATCAATTTATCCAGAAACTCATCATATTTTTCTTCATAAATATCATCCATTAATTCCAAAAATATTTTATGTTTTACTTCATCCAGAATCACATTTATCATTTCATCCACTACATTCCTCGCCTCAACCATTCTCTCTTTTCTCTCTTCATTCGCTCTCCCATCCACTTCATTCATCCAGGGCTCAAACCCACCTGGCCGACACCTCCTTAATAACCCCTGACCCCTCATAATTGTATACATTCTTAACAAAATTCAAAATATATAATTTCCTTAATCAAAACCAAAACGAAACCAATAACTGGTTTATTTCAAGATACACAAAAAGCTGATTGACAACCACGGCCCAAACCGGTTGCCACCACCCTATTACCAAAAAAAAACCCCAACTGGTTTATCCTAAAACTTACAAAGAGAAACGCGGAATTCTTTAAATTTGAAAATATAAATTTAGAGTACTTACGATAAATATACACATGAACACACCTTAGTAACTAAACCTTTATTTTTCCCTCTAGCTTTTTAACAAAATTTAGCCAAATAAACCAACGCGAAAATAAACTACATAAGGATATTAATTAATCTAAATTGAAATGATCAATTAATATATAAATATATAAAAATGTTCCACAAAAACAAGTTTTTTTTCAAACAAAAAAAACCGGCTTGCCAACGCCCAAACTGGAAAATATTTATATATATATCTAAAAAACTAACGGGTCCCTTTTTGTTCGGCGCTACGTTGTAGTAATTCACTTTGTGAATATGGACTTTTAATACAAAAACCTTAAATTATGATACATAACCATGTAAACACGCCCGGTATATCGATTTATCCCCCCCGGTACAAACCCTTGAGATTGGGAATCTCTTATTTATCTAATTTATCTTGACATTCTAATATTTAATGTTTAAATTAAAATTAACATATATATTAATAATAAATACCTTAAGTTGTAGCTGTTGATTGATGTCATCAATATTCTGTTGCTTTAGGTTATTTGTTTGATTTTCCAATATCCCTTGACTAGCGTTTGACCTTTTAACTTCCCATTTATATATCTGCCTTTGAATCCATACGGTTTTAACACCCGGAAAAACCATCAAACAAACGACTGTCTCTAACTGTGGTAATAGCTTCGATCACTGTTATCCTTGCTATTCATACTTTCGATAACATCAGTGGATACTTTATCTTCATGTACTGCCACAATTTATAAAGCAGATTTCAGGAATTCTTAATTTATTTTGATGATGTTATAAGTAAACAATCATTAGTAATTTATCACTTGTATTTACTAAATCAATAACTTTTTTTTGCTTATTTATCAAACAAAATAGACATCCAAAATCACACACTAATGAAAACAGTGTTAACTTTTTTTTGTATAAATTAAAGAAATTTCTTTTTAAAACCAAAATCAAATGTAATTATTATTTATTTTTGATAAGTTTTAGGTAATGTTTAATAACAAAACTGAATTGAAACTTTGCTTTTGAAAAGCCAAAAATGGAATGATTAATAATTTTTCCAAATTAAAAATTGCAAAAAATGTGTTTTGCTTTTGACCTTTTCTAATCAATCGTGTAATATGCGAAATTCAGCAAATGATTAACAACGACGTCTGTTCATTAGCATTGGAAATAAAAATTTAGTACGTTCGTTTGCTTTTTATAGTATATTCAAAATTTAACTAGCAGTTAAGTTTTAGAAAATTTAAAAATTATTATTAATGTAAAAATGAACGGAAACTAATGAAATGCATTTTTATTGAATTGAAAACGAAGATGAATTTGGTTTTATTATTGTTTTGCGATTATTGCGATCGTTACAAGCTGATGAGGTGAATGACCGTTGTCAATAATAACAATATTATTTATTATATATTTTTTTCCGTTTTGATTTTTACTTTTCGGTTCTTTGATCATAATGTTTTTGTTTTTCGATTTTTGTTTTTTCATTCTATATGTTTAATTGTTAATTAATAAAAAAAAAAAAAAGTAGGGAATATAGATCTCTCTTTCCTCAAATGGGAAATTGAAGTCTCTGAATTGAGAACAAGAAAAATTAAGCGATAACCTTTCGATTGCTGTTTGAATTAAACAATTTGATTTATAACAACAAGTCGACCATTTTGGTTGACCTAGTGAACTTTTTTAACTTTTTTAAATTTTTTTAATTTTTTTAATTGTCTTTAATTTAATTTGTTTTAAAATTTAAAAATTTTTAAAATTATATTCTTTTTAGTCTGTCAATTAAAGAAGTTTTTTAGAATAATTTTAATTTGGTTGTGAGTTTTTAAAAAATTGTTTTGTCCTAATTTATTATCTTTTAAAAATTGTGTTAGTCATTAAATTAAGTGCAATATTTAGTTTTCCACCGGAACAAAGGCTGTTAGAGAGGATAGAGATGTATTACATCTCATAAAATTAATATATATATCTCTTAATATATCTCATTTATAAATGTAAGACTTAACAAATTTTAAAATAATGTTTTTATATAATATATATTAATTCAGTAAATATAATTTTTTAGCTTTTGAAAAAGGTCAAATAAAATGACCGAAATATAAAGAATATTAAATGTCTCCAAGAAGAGTAAACGTGTTTCAGTAAAAATTAACCCCGTGAATTAATTAAAAAAAGATCGAACGATACAATAAATGAAACAAATACTACATTACATGTAGAGTGACTTGATTAATGTATTAAAAATTAAAATGTAGTGGAATCTTTGATTTGGCCACTGCTATTTATTTTATATATTAAAACTCAGTCACTATTGATACTCTAAAGTTTTTATTGTAAACATGTAAAACTTTACCTATTTAGTAGATAAGTCACCCCAAAACTTGTTTTTTTAACTTAACTTGAGAAATCGTCATTATATACTCGAATGCCCCAATGAGAAATAATTTTTCTCAACCTGGATCAATAATAATAACAAAAAATTACCTAGGTTAATAATGATAGATTTTCTTTTATTGAAATGAACAAAAAAACGCAAACAAATAATAATTGAATTCCTTTGTTTGGTCTTATTTGCATGAAACTAAACTTCCAGGCTACTTGATATTTTAAGATATTTAAAAAATGAAATGGAAAATTACTAATATCAAAATCTAATCAATGCAAATATGATAATTAGAGTGCTAGTTGTTAAAAAAATTCTATATATACCTCGGTTGAGAAGACTACTATAGACCTCTAACATTATATCCCACGGCGCTACGCGCTTCAGGATCTAAAAGTTCTCGGTCAATAATAGCTTACTTCTCAACCTTGTTATATAATGTACTATTATTACTTTTTGTAAATATAAAACACTTTATTGTTTTACTACTTGCATGAGCTTTCAGTTGGTAAATTAAATTTTGATGAATATCAAACCCAGCCCATATAAATCAATTGAAAAGAATTCGCAACATTTTTTTCATACCCAATTTACAGGGGAAAAATAACTTAACTCACCATTTTTTACCAACAAACGCCTCTGGTGGCCCCGGTTCAAAACAATTTTAAGAACCATGTCTATACATTGTTTAATCCGAATTCACAAATTTTCTTGCGTTTTAAGGACTTCAAACACAAAACTTCAATTTTCTCGAAATTTGATTTTATAGACTTAAGTTGTTTTTCACCTGTACCCTTCAATTATTCTCCACACTTAATAAAAAGTATTTTAGCACCTTGGTAAATAATGAAAATATATGTTTTGTTAAACTGAGTTCATCTTTGAATTTTTTTAATTTCGTCCTAAAATATTAATAACTAGGAGGGCCCGGCGTGCTTCGCTACACTTATAAATAAAGTTTTTGCGTAGACATTTTGTTGACGTAGAAGCAATGATTTTAAAAAGTGGTAATGAGAAATGCTAGCATATAATTTTTAATTTTTCTTTTTAAATATATGAATGAAAAATACTCAGAACTCTAGCTGATCAGTTCAGTATATGAAAAATTAGCGATCAAATAAGTTTTCAAATAAGCTTATTTGATCTCTAACTTATTTGATCGCTAATTTTTCATATATCCGAACTGATCAGCTAGAGTTCTGATTATTTTTCATTCATATATTTAAAAAGAAAAATTAAAAATTATATGCTAGCATTTCTCATTACTGCTTTTTGAAATCATTGCTTCTACGTCAACAAAATGTCTACGCAAAAACTTTATTTATAAGCGTAGCGAAGCATGCCGGGCCCTCCTAGTAATAATGTTAAAACAAAGAAATATAATACGAAGTTCACAACATTCATTTCACCATTAACACCATAATAATTAAATCAATGAAAATCAAAGAAAAATAATAATAATAAAAAAACAAAAAAAAAATAATACGTCATTCACAACAATCATTTCACCATAATAATTAAATCAAAGAAAATCAAAGAAAATCGAAGAAAAATAATAATAATAAAAAAACAAAGAAAAATAGTATAAACACACTCATACCATTATCACGTCGAATCATTTCTATCTACATCTGACAAATTTAACAAACACATGAATTTTAAAATGATAAATACCACATGCAATTCATTTCTTCATTCACAACATTCATAGAAAAATATTACGTCTATCCACTCCTATAATAAAAAAACAAAGAAAAATATTACGTCTATTCACTCCTAAATCAATTCATAAACTAAATTGAAATTTGAAAAGAAAATATAAAATTATTTTATATCCTCTTAAAGCAGGCTACAGACCTTCAATCAATTGAAAACGAAAATAAACGAAATAAAATTTAGGGGATTTTTACACTAAATTTTATTTTGTTTGTTTTCGGTTTCGAATTGATTGACAAATTGATTGAAGGTCTGTAGCCTGCTTATCGTTTTTGTGAAAAAAAATATATACTTGAGCAATTCCATTTGCATATTGTTTGTGGGAGGCCGTTAAATTCAAAAATACATTTTAATTCGTCTATAACTTTTTTATTTATGATCCGAAAAATCCCAAAAATCTTTAAAATCTAAGTTACACTAATATAAGTTAGCAGTGAACATTTAAAATGAATCAAAATTCGAATAAAAAATCCTTTGGCTGTACAAAGTTTTTTTTTAGCATATCAATATATAAAATAAATTAAAAAATAATAAGCGTTTTGATTTTATTCTAATAATAATAGATAATGAATGAATGCAAAAACTTCACAAGTCAACTTCACGATTACAAGTTAAAAACTTTATTCAAATGGAAAACTTAAGACAATTGTTTGATTTCTAAAGGCAACTAGGTTAGTTTATGAAGAAAAACGTGTGAAAACTTAACCATTTTTGATTTTTCTGAAACTTGACATATAAAAAGTATGGACAAAATAAAAAATACAACTTATTTTACAATTTTTTAAAGTGCATAGTTTGAGCATAAGGGGCACCTCAATATGCATGAAAAATGAAAATTCTGCCAATCCGATATAAGTTTGAAATTGAATTGCTCAACAACGGCTATACCGCTTACATCAATTTTTTTTTGTTTGATAGATGATTAGTTAGTCGTTTGAAAAAAAAATTAGTTGATTGTTTTTGCAATTAATTTTTAAATAAAAATATTAAAAAAACTTTTATAAAGATGGTAGTAGGGTGGAAGATCAATTGGAATTTAATTAATTTCTTTCCTGAAAATAGTTCTATTCTTACTTTAAAATATAACAAATCTACAAAGAGGCGTTAATTTTGGTTCTTGAGATATTTAATTTTAAAGATTTTTAGTACGACTAAAATTCTAATTTTTCATCATTGTTTCAAACAACTTCCATTAACAAAAAATTTTAAAATCAATTAAATTTTAACTTTTATTTTTTTTTAAAATACTTCTAACCTTATTTTAAAATATATCAAATTTACAAAGAGGCGTTAATTCGTGTTCTTGAGATATTTAATTTTAAAAATTTTTAGTCCGTCTAAAATTTTTATTGTTCATTATTTTTTCGATCAATTTTTATCATCAAAAAATTTTAACCATTGAAGTTCGAAAAAATGATCCAAAATTCGAATTTTGGTTGGACCAAAAATCTTTAAAATTTAATATCTCAAGATCACGAATTAATGCATTTTGTAAATTTGATAGATTTTAAAGTAAGTATAGAACTATAATGGAAGTTGTTTGAAAAAATTATGAAAAATTAGAATTTTAGTCGTACTAAAAATCTTTAAAATTAAATATTTCAAGAACAAAAATTAACGCCTCCATGTCAATTTGATATGTTTTAAAGTAAGAATAGAACTGTTTTCAGGACAAAAACTAGTTAAATTCCAATTGATCTTCGAGCCTAGCTCCATTTTTAAAGAAGTTTTTTTAATATTTTTATTTAAAAATTAGTTGCAAAAACAATCAATTAATTTTTTTTCAAACGACCAACTAATCATCTATCAAACAAAAAAATTTGATGAAATCGGTACAGCCGTTCTTGAGCAATTCAATTTCAAACTTACATCGGATTGGCAGAATTGTCAGTTTTCATG
The DNA here is from genome assembly GCA_963693315.1 of Diogma glabrata. NCBI lineage: Eukaryota > Metazoa > Arthropoda > Insecta > Diptera > Cylindrotomidae > Diogma > Diogma glabrata. The sequence continues at coordinate 23,052 of CAVNZG010001274.1, forward strand.
CATATTGGGGTCCCCCTTATGCTCAAACTATGCACTTTAAAAAAATTGCAAAATAAGTTGTATTTTTTATTTTGTGCATACTATGTACATGCCAAGTTTCAGAATAATCAAAAATGGTCAAGTCAACAATCAACAATCTCGACTTTTTCACCTGCGGCGTAGATTACTTATTTCATCTTATTTGAAATTTTAATTCATGTTAAACAGAATTCTGTTGAAATTTAGTTTAGTTGTGAGTTATAGAATAAAAAAATTATAAATTTGGCTCATCAAAATTGAATAGATTTTCAATTTCATGTCAAAAATAAATAAAAGCTACATTTCTTAATGCAAACTATATATGTGATTTTTATATAGTTTTAAGAAAATTCATTGAAAATAAAATTCTAACCAAGCAGCCCTGAATAATAAATATCCAATACGCAATCAAATGATATGATAAACAATGTTTCACCAAATCAAAATTTTTAGTTATTCACCATTTGCTTATTAATTGACATTTTAATTTTGAGTAAAAACCTTTGTTTTAGCGCATTTTTATATCAATTAGTAAAAAAAACAGTATATAAACCTCTCTCTCTCTCTCTCTCTCTCTCTCTCTCTCTCTCTC
>CAVNZG010001274.1:23861-53899 GCA_963693315.1 Diogma glabrata
TGTCTGATTTCATGATTCATTCGGATTCTATACTGATTTTCAGCAACTTTACATGGACCATAAATTGTTCGTATGACTTTTCTCTCGATTGTTGATAGAATTCTACAATCGGAGGAAGTCAGTGTCCAGCTTTCACTTCCAAATGTAAGCACAGGTCGGATTAATGCTTTGTAAAGTGTGGGTTTACACGACCACGAAAGATGTTTTGATTGCAGAAGTTTTGAGTATGCGTAAAAAACTCTGTATGCGGCAGAGACACGGGCTTTAATATCTGCCTGCATGTCATTTGACGATGTTATTACAGACCTGAGGTATTTGAAGTTTTCCACGCGTTCCACTTCATAGTCGCCAGTATCCAGATTTCCGGGAGGTATGTTCTTAGAAGTTGTTAACACTTTAGTTTTGCTAGTGTTGATGCATTATCCAAGTCGTTTAGCATTTCTTTCAAGCTGAGAGAGACTATCCTTAATATCGCTTGTTCTACGTCCGAGAAGCACAATATCATCTGCGTTGCCAAGAACTTGACTAGATTTGTTATATATGCAGTTTTGTGTCTCAATTCGGCTTTTGCTTATCGCGTACTCCAGCGCCAAATTAAACAGTACAGGCGAGAGTGCATCACCTTGTCGAACACCTGATGTTATATCGAAAGGATCAGAAACTGACCCTTCGATTACTATTCTACAATTTGATCCCGATGTTGTGAGTTTGCACAGAGAAACAAGTTTCTCTGGGATACCAAGGCATATGAGTGCGGACCAGAGGTTGTCGCGGATGATACTATCATATGCTTGCCTGAAATCAACGTAGAGCTGGTGAATGCTGATGTTGTACTCCCAACATTTTTCCAGAATCATCCTTAATGTAAAACATTGATCTGTGGTTGAGCGGTTGGGACGAAAACCACACTGATAGACACCGATGATAGATTCGGCGAACGGGATGAGTCGAGCAAGTACAATATTAGCTAGTATTTTATATGCAGTGTTCAACAGTACGATGCCACGATAATTTTCACACTTTAGACGGTCACCTTTCTTATGTAGCGGAACAATGAGAGCTGTTTTCCATTCAGCAGGTAGTTCTTCTTCGTCCCAGATTGCAAGAATCAGATCGTATATACGTGAGACCAGAGCTGCTCCTCCATTTTTCAGAAGTTCTGCGGGAATTCCATCGAAACCTGATGATTTGCCATTTTTCAGTTTTTTAATGGCAGCTTCCACTTCTTCTATTGCTGGGTAAGGGACAAAAATCTCCTCAGTTGATGGAGCAATTGCTCGAATAGGATGAACTTCGTTCGTCCTTTTCAGTAGGTCTTGAAAGTGGGATCGCCACACTGCCAGCACATCACGTTCACTTGTTGTAAGTTCATTATTTTCATTTTTGATGGCTGTAGATCTTGGGTGGAAATCTTTTGTCAGATTCCGTGCATTGGCACAGCACTCTTTTGAATTTCCGTTGGCCGCATGTTGATTGATGTTTTCGATGCAGCTCTTCATGTGTTCGCGTTTCTTTTTACGTAGAAGTTTTGCTGAGGCTTTCCTGGCGCATAGATAATCAGCTTGGGAGCTTCGGGTGTTCCTTGTTAACCATTTTTCTCGCAGTTTTCGGTGATCGTTTTCCGATTGTAGTTTGTGCTGCGGCTATAATGGTTGATTGAAGCGTTTGCCATTCTTCTTGTATGTTTAATGGCATCTCAGAAGAGATGTCATGCTCTTCAATGTTTTGTGTTATTATTTCCTGATATCTATTCAGCGTTTCCGGATGTTTAAATGCTTCGACATTCCAGCGCACGGTCTTTTTTGCTTCTCTGTTAAATGTAGATGACAACTTGCACTTGTACTTAAAGATGACAAGCATATGATCGGTGTCCATATCAGCACCTCTGTATGATCGAACGTCAGTTATACTTGTAGAGTGTCTCTTAGAGATCATGACGTGATCGATTTGATTTTCCGTTCTTCCGTCATTTGATTTCCACGTTGCCTTGTGAATTCTCTTGTGAGGGAAGAAAGTGCTGGAAATTACTAGATCATACATCATAGCCAGATCGGCTGCGCGAAAACCGTTATTGTTGCTGGTATGATGCAAGCTGTTAGGGCCGATATGTGTTTTAAGTTCTGCAATCCTACCGATTTGAGCATTAGAGTCACCTACCACGATTTTTATATCGTGCCGCGGAATGTTATTGATGACTTCCTCGAGTTCTAGGAAGAACAGGTCTTTAATATCATCTGCTTTATCTTCAGTAGGTGCATGAACATTGACGATCGTTATATTGAATTTTTGCGTGCGGATTCTCAGTGTGCATAACCGCATATAAATTGGTCAGAAGTCTATAACATGCTGATTCACGCGACGGTGTATAAGAAAGCCAACTCCAAATTCTCCTCCGTTTTGATGACCGCAATAATACAGAGTGTATCCTTTCGCTGTTTCATGGATTCCACTGTCTGGCCATCTTAGTTCTTGTAATGCCACTATATCCAGTGTAGCTCTCGACTTGTTGTGTGAGTTTTAGGAGATCTCCTGGTTTTCTAAAGCTTAGCACGTTCCAGGTTCCCATTTTTAAATCGTAGTCCGGGTACAGTTTCCGAGGTCGTTCCAATAATGAATCCGAGATATTCCGAGGCCTGTCTACAGAATTCATGACATTAATTTTTTTACGGGAATGGGGTGTTAGCCCTTCGCCCAACGCAAATTTTCGTGAATGGGTTCGTTCTGCATCTTAAGGTCACCAGAAACAACCTTTTTACACGTTTATATAGCGAGTCGCTTAATCCAAGACAGACGCCCGCTGAAAGCCGCCCCTAACATGGAGAACAGACGCTTTCTATACATTTATATAGCGAGCCGCTTGATCCAAGACAGACGCCCGCTCCAAGCCGCCCCTAACATGAAGAACAGATGCTTGAGTTGCATTGGTTTTATGGCGCCAATGACTCGCCATTGTGCAGAATCATGGAGTATAAGCAGTATTTACTCTGCCCCTCTCAACTACACCAACCTAATTCTGTTAGCGTTACCCATGTAGCACGGCGTGGACGTAGAATTTCGGATTTTCGCTACCGAAGTATATAAACCTCGGTGAAGAAAATTTTCACCATTTCGGTTCTTAACTCGCTCGAAACTTCGTTTCTCGCAAATTAATATTCACCTTAATGTAGAAAATTTACTTTATCACCCCGGTATATAATGTACTATTATTTAGTAAATATTTTATTTAGTAAGTCACTAGTTTAGAGATTTAAAATTTCTCTAATTATTTATACGTATTACAGATTATGTAGTGGTAATTGTAATTGTAAATTATAGTCTTTTACTTGCTACTTTAACATTCAATTGACTTGAACTGTTTGGCTGCTTAATTAATACTTTGCTTTACTTAATTTTACTTTAATTATTACTTTTGCTACTTAATTATTAATTGTTTTGCTACAACTCAACGACTCACTTTGATTGATTTTTGCTTGACCGTTTGACTTTGATCGTTTAATGGTTACCGTTCGACTGACTACTTAATCGATTAGCTAAAATGGTTTTTAATATTTGGAAATTGATTACGCGTTGCAATTATTGTTAGTTATTATCGAAACAATTGAACCACTGACCAAAACTGTAGTTTTTGTTTTTTTTATATAATGCCAGTGTCGTGAATTTATTTTGATTTTATTTTAACAAAACGATTTAGCAAATATTTGGAAATAACGCAGATTTTAGTAAAAGTAATTTATGAAATATATAAAACTAGAATTTTGCTCAGCGTTTGTTTTTAATGTTAATTGAGTTCTAGGTCATTTGTTTTTTATTAATTGGTAAGATTTTGAAAGATATTGCGATAATAGTTTGGGGAGTTGTTGAAGGAAAACTCTGTAATTGGTTTTACTATAGTTCGAACCGCAATATAATTGTGAACTTGTGACACCATACCAGGCCAATAGTATAGACGTCGAAGCACCTCTTCCAACGTCTTCTTTAGACCTCTATAGGCAACAGCACTAAAATCGTGATGTCTCTTGATCATTTCTAAAGTCAAAGATTTTGGTAGCCAGAGCTTCCACATAGGCAAATCACTTGAGTATTCAAACGATATGCTTGTAGGATTTATTACTGTTAAGCTAATTGCAGCACAGCTTCGATTGTTTTTTGAACTAAGAATCCAGAAAGGAATATTTTCTTCTCTTCTGAAACAGAAACTTGTTACCTCTATACCATAACGGTTTAGTCGAATTCTAACAAAAACGCAGACAAGATTCCCATTTGATTTAGCCATGTGGGATATTAAGCTTTAACCCCTGGTTGAAAACGACGATTACCTGTCTAGAATTCCTCATGGCACACGCCCAGCTAAAACTCCCTTAACAAGTTAATAGCCATTTTGTAGATGAGAAGTGAATGTTGAGAAGTAATTTATTATGATTTTTTTATCGCGTTCCCAACATAATCTACGATCTTTGCCTCATCTTTGCGGTTTTTGATGAATTTTTAAGTTCATCTTTCATACTTCTGTTAGCTGAATTGAGCAAAACTTGCTGTTAAAGGATTATAAGGATAAGGTTTTGTTGTATCTTTTTATTATTCTTATGCATTTTTTGGTTAAAAGAAAGGATTTTTGATTTTCGGATGGAATCAGTCGATGGACCAAAATTACTGTTTGTTGAAAATTCACCCACTTTAACTGTGAAAATTTTTTGAGGTAAGAAAAAATTTCAGGACAATAGAATTTAAGACATGATATCCGTTTCCAACACTGTTCCTTCAGGGTCTATCAAATATTTTCTTGTTGTTTTATTTTGTATTTTAAATTTGGTTCCAACCAATAGCGCATTAGAAAAAGATATCTATCTGTATAAAGATCCTCAATTTTTTTTTTATTAATTAGTTAGACATGTTTAGCACACTAAATATGAAATATTCGTTATTTAGACTCTTTGAATATCCGAAGATACCATGTCAACTATAAAGGAAGGAGATGAGGAAAATGGAAGGAAAGAGGATATAGGGATGTTCGATGTTCCGAGGGATTGTTCAACTTTTTTGTTCGACGTATCCAACAAATTATCCAACAAATTATTGTTATCATGTGAATTATCTAGGATTCTAGTGGGACACTCTATCATTTGCGTCAAACTGTGATAATCTGCAGTATCAGTTCAGCTTGTCTTCTTACGTCATCAGTGCGCGATGGATACTTAAGCCATTCTTTATTATGAATATTAAAGTCTCCAAGAATGGCCAGTCTCGCTTTGGAGTAGTCCGTGGTAATCTTTTCTAGGTTAGCCGTTATTTGATCGAAAAATGGACATCCTGAGGGGGGGGGGGGGAGGGGAATTTGGGAATCTGTAAAATCCTATTATAAACATAGTTTCATCAACACCTGAAATCCTCAGTGCATGAGAATTGTGGTGCTTAGAGTTCAACTCGTAAGCCTTAATTCTCATACATGAAAGTGAATTTCGAATAAATACACAGATCACAGACACCATGCTTATTATAAAAGGAATGTTCCAATTCGTAACAAGGTATCCAGTATTTATCGAGATCCAATTTCGATGCTTTGCTACTAACAATTGTTTCGATAAGAAACAATATGTTAGGTTTATTTTTTTCGATGTAGGGATGAACCTCGTTTAGATTCGAATTGAGACCTCTTATATTGGTGAAGTAAATGCTAAGCTGTTGGTTCACTCTGCTGCCATTTTGTTGAGACATAGACTAACCCTTTGCCATTGCAGGTATAGATACAGAAATTCGACCAGGCCTAAATTTCAGAACTAAACAATACAAAAACTGGGTATCTCAGTCTCAAAAATACGATAGCAGGTTTCATGCAACAGTTGCACGATAAGGGAAAAGCAAAAAAAAGAACCCAAAGACACTAACAAAATTGAAGAGTACAGATAAAGTAATAAATTCGAAATTCCTACTGATAACTAAAACGAAATTCTATATTTCTTGTTACCAGGCAATACAAAACAAATTCATGCTTTAAAATCATAACAAAGAAATAAAAAAAGCAATAACTTCAAAGCAACAAAAGGTAAAATTTTTACCTGTCTACCTCCTGGTAACAGTAAATACAGAATGCCAAATAATTTTTTAATAAAAAACTATCTCACCAATTATATACAACTCGTTCTATCCTCACTTCACTATTATTTTGATAAACACTGACACACACTTAATGCATTAACTTATATTTTTTTCTTTATTTCTTTTTTTTGTGATTTTTTTCATTAAAATTTAGAAACAACCTTCTTCTTCTGTCTCCGGTTGATAAATGTACAGATACAATATATAGATATGGACAGATTGCTTTGGAAAAAATCAAGAAACAGGCCTTACTAAGTATTTGGAATAGTACATATACAGGGTGAGTTTTTAAAAAAATGCCAGGCTTTTATCTCGAGAGCGATGCTAGATGGGACAAAATAACCCATGGTGATATTTGTTAAGGGTCGAGGGGGACGTCTAGTGGCAATATTGAATGACCTTGAAACTCATAAGTATTGGAATTATATGCCAAAGTAGGGTTTTTTTTAAATTAGAACCTATACATTTAAGGTATTTTTTTTAATTAAGTAAATCAAGCTACACACTTTTTGCTTGCAAATTTTTTTGTAAAGTGTACGATTTAGTAAATATTATTAACATTGATTTGCACTAAAGCAAACGTGTCTTCACTAAGGTCTTCAGAAAAAAATAAAATTTCGATATATTAAAAAAAACCATGAAAATCATTCATTAATTTAAATATTATTGCATCGTGGTCTACTGCGTGAAATTGATTTTCGTTGTTTTTTTTAATTTATTGAAATTTTATTTTTTTACTGAAGAACTTAGCGACGACACGTCTGCTTTAGTGCAAATCAATTTTCATCATATCTTCAAAACCGTAAGCTTTACAAAAAAAATTTGTAAGCAAAAAGTGTGTAGTTTGATTTACTTAATCTAAAAAGACCCTTAAATATATGGGTTCTAATATAAAAAAACCTTACTTTAGCCTATATCTCCAATTCTTATGAGTTTCAAGGTCATTCAATATTACTACTAGACGCCCCCTTGACCCTTAACAAATATCACCATGGGTTATTTTGTCCCATCTAGCATGGTTCTCGAGATAAAAGCCTGGCATTTTTTAAAAAACTCACCCTGTATAATACCATGATCTAGTGGAGTAAGGAAACAGGGACATTGCAAAACTATTATCAGAAAGGGAAGAATCACAGCAACCCTTTTTTTTCACAGCTCCTATTAGTTACTGAGAGATTCTCCTGATAATGAACAGATCTTATAGAGTTGTTCATTATCTATTGCCTGCAGTATTTGCGTTGAAAGTTGAAATAAAAACAGACTTCGTATAGTATAAAGACTTATTATAGTATAAAGGCTTAGTATAGTATAAAGACTTAGTATAAAGACTAAACAAATTAGAAGAAATAAAGGCTCAAACGTAACTAAGCATTGTAAGACATTTCCAAAACTCTCACTTCAAAGCCATACTTAATGGGTTCAAACAAGTTTTTGTACAAAGTTTCTTTTCTATACAAATACCACTACCCGTGTTCCTTTTAGGTAAACTTGCTACCCGAACCGAATTTTAAATGGAACGACTTAAATGTGAGGTGTATAAGATTTTTGATCTACTACAACTTAAATTCTTTCTTACCACACGTTTCCGACATTTTTTTTGACAATAAATTGTTTTGACAATTTTGAAAAACAATATTGCTAAAGTTCGTAAAAGAAAATTATTAGTTTGACAAAATTTTAAGTTTAAATTTTATTTTGAGTTTGTTAAATTTAAGAAAATTAATTAAATATTAAAAAATTTCTGAAAATTAAAATTATGATTCATGCAAAATATAAACAATTAAAGAAAGCTGGACAGAAATATGACATTTAGGCTAGAAATTCTAAATTTGTATAAGCATTTGGGCAAACATATTTGAAATTATTCTCTAAACTGACATAAACTCTGGCGGTGAATAGAACCGTAAGTTTGTCACGTAGCTTTACCATCATTTGATATGGTTAACTTGAAAACGAAATTTAGTACAAAAGTAAAGGAAAATGTGGTAAATGGAACACACTTAATAATATTCAAAATATTTCAAATAAAATGTTACTATCCTGGATCTTTTGGACTCTGTTCAAAAGCGAGCTATACGAATTGTTGGTGATCGAGATTTAACATTAGATCTTGATTCCCTACAATATCGACGCACTGTTGCTGATCTCGTTGTTTTTTATAAATATCGTCACCAGCAGTGCTCGGATGAAATCAGGTCCATATGCCTCAGACATATGTTATTCCCCGTTTTACTCGTCAATCGGTTTGTGCGGGCGGTCGGACTGTCGAGATTACTCACTGTCATAGTAATAGAATGCAAAGGGATTTCTTTGTGCGTACATCGTACACATGGAATGCTTTGCCCGAATCAATAGTCTCGAGTGTCTTCAATCCACAAAGATTTAAAAAAAGCGTCCACCTATACCTCAAGACGCATGTTGTTGTGGGACCTACGTCTTAAAAGGTATCTATGTGTTGTTGTGACACATTTTGTAACTCCTACTTCTTATTAAAAAAAAAAAAATACACCACATAAATCTAAGATGTGGTGTATGTGTTGTTATATAAAACAAAACGTTATACTTAAACAAATCATACAATTACAATTTTTGATCTAAAATTTAACTTCCAATCAACTAATTTTTTTAAATTTCTTATATTACATTTTCGTGTATCTAACATAGAATGTTTCTGGTTTTATCACATGCATGCCAAACAACATGTTATATAATTCGGAATTAAAGTTGTATTAATAATCTTTCAATCAAATTAATTATAAGTTGTTTTATCTAAGTAGGAAAATTAATTCAAAAGAAATAAGTGAAATACCAAAGAAATTACGACAATTTTTGTTGTTTTTATGTTGTATATGTTCTCCATCGAAGTTGCAATGAAAGTTTATTTTATGGATAAACATAAACTTGAAAGTACCAATAAAAGACAAAATATATTCAAACATAATATATCAGGTTCATAAGTCTTTCGTAGTTTGGAGCAGTCGCGCACTGTCTAACCGGTAACCGGAGGAAGGGTTATGTTAAATGAAAAACTCTTTAATTTTTATTTGAATTTGTCGTACATAAGTCGGTTGTATCGAAATTGATTCATATGTTCAACTAAAACACAACCTTGATTAATAAAACAGAAAGCTGTCTAGCCAAGCAAATCTGGGCAGTTACAAATCATTCAAAAAATTCAATCTAATAAATCTTCATCAGTTCTGAAGGATTTTCTTTAAAACAATTAATGGTCGTTCGCATTATGATTGATAAAAAAAATTAAAAATAAAATTCCATTAAAACGACCACCATAGTCACAATACAACCCCATATACATATATTTGCTAAAATAATTCATAATTGATTTGATATTGAATTGAGTTTGTCAACGTTCAAGTTGATTGATTGTTGTGTTGTTTAATTGATGTTGATGTAAAAGAAGTGAGTCATAATAACTAATTTAAAATTAATTTATAATTTATTATAATTATAGCTTAGATGTTTGGAAATATCATCTATATTTATTTTTTTCTAGTCGCTGGTGCACGGAATCCTTTTCTCCTTGATTTTGCATCCAGAATTACTTGTGCTTGTCTTTTCAAATAAGTTCTCGATGGAACTTCACCTTCATCTTCAGATACAACAATTTGTGCCGTTTGCCCAGGGGATGTTGATGGTGCAGCCGCAGCGGTAGTTCTTCCTGTTACTAAATTAAAATAACATGTTGGATATAACGGGGGTTTTTCTTTCTCATCAACCATATACGTTGCAGCAGACGACGGTGTTGGTATCGGTACATGCAGCTCATCTATTGGAAGTTTTATATTATCTGAAAACGCTTCATCTTCAGAAACACCACTATCAGTATCAGCAATATGTCCACTTTGTGTTAATCCCAGTTTAAGTTTTTCTTCTAACAATTTTAAAAGTTCGCTGTTAGGAATATCACTCAAAATCGAATAAGTAAATTCGGGACACTTCTCTCCTTTCTTTTTATTATTATTTGTGGGATCATACGGAATTTCATCAATTTCTTGTAATTTTAAAAATAATTCAATCAAAGCATCGCGAATCGTTCTTATAACAGAACTTGTTCGCTCTTCTTCCTGCTGATAAGTTATCATTTTTGATTTTTCGTCATTGATGTCTGTTTTGATTTTCTCAACTTCTTCTTGATTCCTTTAATCAGAATATATTAGAACTTTAAAACGTTTATGAAAACTATATACTCACACTTCATTTTCTTTTATGTCTGCAAATTTAAATTCCTCTAACTGCGAATTTAAAAGATCTCGTTGCCCTTCTAAATGTTTTTTTTCTGCTTCAGTTGTAGCTCGTAAGTAATTCAATCTAGAAGATGCTTCACGTTGGGATAGATATCGCGATAGTACTTCATTTGCAGCTGTTGCACCAGTTGCATTCATTAATTTACGTAATACAATATCCATTTCATTTGTTTCTTTTGACTGGTGCATCTCTTCTGTGTCAGTTTTTCCAGTATGTTGATCAGCTGAACTAGAACCAATACTGTCTTGATGTAGCAAACCCGTTTTACCTGATGAAAATATTTTTCGTTCAAGTCGTTCTAGATCTTGTTTCCGTTCCTCTACCAAACGACGAAAATCCAATGCCTGACGATCTCGTGCACGATTAGAACTATTCGCAGTTTGTTCTTGTCGTTGTAAAATCATTTTAGTGGCGTCACGCATGTTTAATGCTTCTTTATTAATTTCCTACAACAAAAAAGTTACTTTTATCTATAAAATAATTCCAAGATACTCACTTGAAGTCTATTGATTTCAACTTGCTGATCGGAAATCGCTTGTTCCAATTCCAGTAATGAACTTTCAAACTTTTCCGCATCATTCATTAAAGAACCTTTAATCGCTCGGTATTTTTTCCGAATATGTTCCGCTTCCATCCATTGAACTGTGGTTCGATGTATTTCATTTTCCAAACGACAAATTAGCTAGACGATTAAAAAAATTAAGCAAAGATTATATTTAAGTTATTGATTTAACTACCTTTTTATTTGCGTCTTCTTCAACTGTCTCAGAGCTATTTGTATTAACATCTTCGCTTTGATTTTTATACGCCAACAATACCTGATACTCTTCAACAAGTTTATTAAAATGTTTCTGCCGTTTCTGGTATTTATCATGAACCAAATCCATTTGCTTCTTTAAATTAATCACTTTAAGATCTAGAGAATGAACAAAAGATTCAGCACTCTTAGGACCTAAAAGAGATCCACTTTTAACACCTGACTCATATTTAGATTTTGGTCTTTCTTTGATTTTTGGGTTATTTATATTTGATAGTTCTGATGTCAAATCTTTGATATCTTTTTTTAAATTGACAATTGTTTCCGAATTTATTTTCAATTCTTCTTTCCATTCTTCCGTGTATGCTTTCTTTTGACCCTCTGTGAATAAGAAGTGAACAAATTAAATTTTTTTGGATCAGTTTTGTTATTATAAATTTTACACGCCTCCCAATAGTATTTTTTTCTTAAGCTCAACGATTTTTTTATTCAATGTAATTGCATTAATATCTGCGGTTTTATTACTTGGTGAACGCATTTTTAAATTTTTTTAACTCAGACCAAAGCTATAGCAAGAGAAATTTGGATATTATTCTTTTACTTTAAAAAAGTTTTATTGATCAAACTTTTTATAAGTAGTAAGTCCCTCTATCTAAATAATTTGTTACCATTCTATTTGTTTATTTTATTTATATTATTTTTGGATAAAGATGAAAAGTTTATAGTTGGTTTTTAATAAAATTATTTATTTACAATACATATGATGTAAAACGTGATCTACGCAGTGAAAAGTCGAGATTTGAACTTGACCATTTTTGATATTCCTTAAACTTGGCATATAAGTAGGTATGGACATAATAAAAAATACAACTTATTTTACAAATTTTTTAAAGTACATAGTTTGAGCATACGGGCACCCCAACATGCATGAAAATTAAAAATTCTGCCAATCCGATGTAACTTTGAAATTAAATTGCTCAAAAACGGCTATACCGATTACAGCAAACTTTTTTTGTTTGACAGATGATTAGTTAGTCGTTTGAAAAAAAATTAATTGGTTGTTTTTGTTATTAATTTTTAAATAAAAATCCCAAAAAACTTTTTTAAAAATGGCGCTAGGGTTCAATTGGAAGATCAATTGGAATTAAATTAATATTTTTTCTGAAAATAGTTCTATTTTTACTCTAAAATATTTCAAATTTACAAAGAGGCATTAATTCGTGTTCTTGAGATATTTAATTTTAAAGATTTTTGGTCCAACTAAAATTCGAATTTTGCATCATTTTTTCGAACTTCAGTGGTTAAAATTTTTTGTTGATAAAAATTGTTCAAACAAATAATGTAGAATTTTAGACGGACTAAAAATCAAATATCTCAAGAACACGAATTAACGCCTCTTTATAAATTTGAAATATTTTAAAGTAAGGATGAAACTAAATTTAAAAAAAAGAAGTTAAAATTTAATTGAATTTAAATTTTTTGTTAATGGAAGTTGTTTGAAAAAATTATGAAATATTAGAATTTCTTGTCGTACTAAAATCTTTAAAATTAAATATCTCAAAAACACGAGCTAACGCCTCTTTGTAAATTTGGAATATTTTAGAATAAGGATAGAACTATTTTCAGAAAAAAAAATTAATTTAATTTCAATTGATCTTCGAGCCTAGCGCAATTTTTAAAAAAGTTTTTTTAATAGTTTTATTTAAAAATCAATTACAAAAACAATTGTCTAATTTTTTTTCAAACGACTAACTAATCATTTATCAAACAAAATAAAGCTTGCTGTAATCGGTATAGCCGTTCTTGAGCAATTTTATTTCAAAGTTACATCGGATTAGCAGAATTTTCATTTTACATGCATGTTGGGGTGCCCCTATGCTCAAACTATGCACTTTAAAAAAAAAATTTTAAAATAAGTTGTATTTTTTATTTTGTCCATATACTTATTATATGCCAAGTTTCAGGAATATCAAAAATGGTTAAGTTTTCACAACTCGGTCTAGGACACGTTTTTCTTCATATGCAATTTTTTGACATTATTTAAGACGATGCAAAATTATCTTTATAACTTTTATAAGTAGTTTTCTTAGCGTCGAATGAGTTAGTGTAACAACCGATTAGATGTTTTATATCGAACGTCTACTGTTAAAAAATATTTTAACTACTTTAATGCAGTCCAACGCAAAACAGAACCAACGTAATCGATGGTACTGTTTAGAAATCTGTTTTCTTGAGTTGCATGAAGTGATGATAAGTAACTCATAATTTTTTAATATACTTTTAAAGCGGATTAAGCATTTTATAATTTTCTTTCTGATAATGACGTATATTTTTCATGGTGTGACGTACTCGAACAAATAATCATCTGATATAAACTATTTTATCAGGTCATTCAAAAAGGCGCTTGATTGCCAAGTAATGATGTCCTTTACTCTGCAACCAGGTCTAAATTGTACCAAATAAATAGGGTAGGAACAGTGAAAATATTTTATTTTGCTCGGTTTTTAAATAAATTATTTGCAAACCCAATAGACTATTAGCACCATTGGGTTTTGATCTCCATTTTCTTTACCATTCTCTACTTTATCATGTAATATCATTCATGTTCAAGTAATCTTAATGCTTTTTTTATTTTTTTTCTGATATTGACGTACATTCTGATGAAGTTTATTCTTCGTCTGGCTAAAGAATCCTTTTTTAAAGCCCTCATTATTGCTCAATCGACTAGGTATCGAGTACTTTTTGTACTACCATGTTCTTTGATTTACGAATAAGCCTTTTGAAAAGTTTTTTTACTTCATTGTGTAGAGCCTAACCCGCTTCATCACGAGTTTTCAAGTCTTTGTTCAAAAGTTTATTGGACTATCGTCTTAGCTAATCAAGGTTTTTGTTCCATCAAACTGACTTGAGACATCTCGTTCCCGGGTAAAAAAAAGCTAAGGGGCCAAACCTCGCCCAAGCTCTCACCACAGCTTTTGGGGGTTGGGCCAGCGTTAACATTTTCAAACGGCCCAAGCTTCGGCCAAGTCTGGCAAATCAAACTTGGGCTAAATCTGGCATCTAAGACTTGGGTCAGGTCTACGAAACCAAACTTTTTTCCCAGACCACCTTTAAATGTATGGAAAGAGGTTGTGGAAAGAGCAACATATATGAAAATAAAGATAATCATAATATGACCTGCACATGTTTACAATGCATTCGATTGGCTAATAACGCAAAATATAATAATCTTAACCTTGATTCAGTTTAGGCATTTACAACTGGCTCATACTGAAACCAACTGGCTAACTAGCCAAGCCCATATTATATTCATAATATGGCAAGATATTCATAATATTAACATTTGCAGCTCCTACCCGGGTTGTTTTGTTTCGGAACACGAACTCTTACAAACCCGGCATAAAGATCGTTTGTAATGAAAACTGGACCTGGTAGCGATGTCACTAACAGAAAGCCCACGAAGGACTGCGTGCCAAGCGAGGTTTATTTCAACAAGCTTCAGTCATGTGTGTCCGAGAAGTAGTTTCAGTAAAAAATATTTTCAAGAAATGACTCTGATCGTCTGTCTTTCATATACAAAACGTCCATGTATATTTAACAAAAATATTAGAAATCAACAACATATCAAAATGAGACAGCAATCTATGAAAGCAAAATCATTGCAAACAGGATAGAGAGTGACATGAATAAAGAGACAATAAGTTGTATTGATCGCGATGATACATTCAAAAGATAGTTTAACCACTCTTTCCATCAATCTTGAAACTAACTGAAAAAGTATTCTGGATCCCGTCGAAACCATAACCGACATCAAAATTAATAATAGAGCATAATAATATATAGTCTTATGCTTCAGCTCTAAACAACAAAATATAACAAAACATTTAGCCATAGCAATACCAACCAGCAGATCACAAAAATAGAAGGTAGGAAAATCCACTAAGTCAAGGATCGAACCCACACTCTATATAAATATTCATTACTATTGTCCAGGCTTCACACGTCTAGCTACTCTTAGTGACACATGGCAAAAATTTAAGCTAGCAATTTTGAACGACCTCATACTAACAGACTTCAATCGTTTACCATTGGAAAAGCTACTAGAAAAATATACAGTCCATAAAATATAACATATACCTAAATGAGTGGCAAGCATTGATCTGTCATCAGTAATGCAGTTAAAATAACGTTAATCTATTAGAACAATCAAAGGCATAACGAAAGATATCGCATAAATAATTATTATGGTAGCAGGAATAAGTAAGCCAGTAAGCCAGTCAATAATTTACAAACACAGAAGGACTCCGATTCAGCTCAATCAAGGCTCGAATCTACGTCTTAAGATTCAGACTGGAAATACATTTTGTATGATAAAGAAAGTGCGACCCGAGTGATCGAAAAGATAAAAGAAACATTAACCTTAGGCCCTTAGACTCGAAAAACTTCTGTGCAAACTTAGCAGATTTTTGTTTACCTGCATTACTCAATATGATTTTCCGTCGGGATACAATGTCACCAGGTTTGATAAGCAAAACTCTAGCATATAAATTATAGCGTTGAGCACGTCGACCAAATGCTTTAGCAGTTAGGTCTAGAATTCGACTTTTAATTTTGCTCAAATAGTCAGGACGCAGAATAGTCTCACCAGGTTCATGAAAACATTTCAGCCGTTTTAAATTCATACATAGCATAATACGGTGAACACTGGATCGTCTGGTGTAAAGAACAGCGTAATGCACAAGTGATGTCGCTCACTTGTAAGTAACATTTTGCATGTTCATTCTTCAAGTAAACCCCAATTCTTGAAAGAACTCTCCGATTCATCCGCTCAGAAGGATTAGTTTGCTGTGAATTTAAAAGCATGACAGCATGTCTCACTCCGTTCTTCACATTTCGTAAATTTCCGAACAGCTTAGATTTAAACTGTGTCCCTTTATCGAACACAACAGCTTCGGGGCAACTTGACACATGGAATACACTAGTGGCTAACAGCTGACAAATTGGTTTTGTAGCAAGTTAACGCAAAGGAAACAAAAATGTATACTTATTCAAATATAATACTACCACAAGTATAGCAATTTTCTCGGACTTTGAACGAGGGAAAGACCAAGAATATCTACATATAACCGCTAACCAATCCGTTTAGTTATCAAAGGAGATGTTACAGGAGCACGACGAGTAATATTTGCAGCTTTCTCCTCTTTACAGGTTTTGCAGTTCAACACAAAATTATTTCCTTAAGTGTACATTCTAGGCCAACAAAAGAAGCGAGCAGAAGTTGAAGAATTGGGCCCTTGCAATGTACACGCCAGTAAATTTCTCGGGTAACCATAACTTCCAAACTTCGTCTTCTGGATGATTCTCAACATCAAAACAAGCAAGTCTCTTATATACCAGACCAGAAATTCCTTTCAGATCAGATAATGTACCATCAGCTTCTGTACCAGGTTTAAAAATCCAAATATTTCGGAGTTCTGAAGAAAGGAGAATTAAGATCAATACCAGCAACCAAACATGATTCGGAAATAACATCAACAGTCTCGGCAGAGTATCGAGGACAATATTAAGTTTACCCTTACGGTACTCTATATAAAAAACGTAACCCTCAAGTTTCAGTCTCTAACGAGCCAAACGACGAGAAAGGTCTTTATGTGGCATAAGCTATTCCAACGAAGCATGATCCGAAGCTCAAAACTGCTTTACTCCCAGTACAGCTGCTATCAGTCTTCTTCAGTAGTGGAATAGTTACGTTGGGCAGAATTAAGTTTTTTGGACATGCACACTATGGAATGTACCATACCGTTCATGTCACACTGAAGCAATACACAACCGACTCTATTATTGCTAGCATCGCACTCAAGAACAAAGGGTTTGTTGTAATCAGGGTTTATAAGGACCGGTGTTGATATAAGTATATTTTAAGAGTGTTAAATGCCACGTCAGCCTCTTCTGTTCACACAAATTTACTGGATGTTTTTTTTCAACAAATCGGATACGTAATCAGAATCGTACGCGAAATCGGAAATTCAGAAATTATCAAAGTTTTATCAGGCTTTATTTTTTGCATATCACCTCCCAATACATAGCCTAAATATTTAAATTCGGCAAGAAAAACTTACCTTTTTCTATACGTTTGTCGTCAAATTCGTCAGTCTGAGACACTCGGAGATTTCTTCTAATAGTTTCTAGTGCACCTCAAAGGCGTCCGTTACTATTAGTCATTAGAAGGTCATCCAAGTATACAAAGACGTTTTTTTTTAAATGTGGAGGAATCACATTATCCATTAGCTTTGTAATTGTCTGAGACTCGTTGCACAGTCCGAAAGGCATCTTTACGAGCTGATACAATGGCCTACCAGGGACCGTAAGCTTTCTCACGAGAGTGTTTGTCTAATGGAATCTTCAACAAGCGCCCTTCAAGTGCAGACTGGAAATGAAAGTACTTTAAGGTAGACGACTCAAAGTTTTATTTATCTGTGGAAGAGAGTATGCATCCTTTTTCATAATGGTATTTACCTTTCTGCTGTCCAAACAAAGACGAACCTTCGAAAGTTTGCGTACGAGCTCCACGAACTTACACTGAGCTCTATAATTTCATGAGACAACATTCTTACCAATTCTTCCCCCATCAGTTTTTCAATGGCGGGCGATATCGGGTAATGACGGAGTTAATGGGAACTGCGTCACCTACATCAATCGCATGTTCTAATATGGGTGTTCAACGCAGACCCATTTTCGATAATGATGGTAGAAGTTGGACAGCTTTTTGTAGTTGTTGTTCAATAAAAGTTAGCCCAGACACAATGGATTCCATAGCCGTAACCAAATTTATTTTTAATAAAGGGTTCAACAACCCAAAATTATCAAAATAATCTTTACATAAGTATACATTTTGTGTTAAGGAAGGTATGAGAAAAACGTCCATAGCGTTGACTTGGTCCATAAACGAAAGATTTGTATATACAAATCCCACTATATTTTGTCTCTCACCATCAGCAGGACGTAAGATAACTGACGAATAGGCAAAAATATCGGGAGTTTGTAGAACCTCTGGTGCAAAATCAACACCGATCACAGTTATTGATGCTCCACTTTCCAACAGTTTAGTTTCAAGTTCACCCAATACTGGGCTGCATAGTTTCAAAAACTCAGTTAGTGTTGATTTTGGGGTAGTTAATGCTTGCTGTAGATCGGTGCTCTGTGAAATAAACACGCTTTCATTTTCAAAATGCACCTCTAAATGTATAATTGCAGAATTTCTTTCGTGTATCGGAAAATTAAAAATGTACCAAATTGCTTCATTGCTGTTAATGTATCGGCCCATTTCACATTTGATAACGTGCTATTTTGTCGTTATCATTTACATTTTGGACAGCAAATACAGCCTTATCCCTACTTTATGAACATATTTGCAAATGTATTCGATGGACTTCACCAAAGTGCATAGCTCACCGTTTATTTGTTCTTTGTAGGTTTTGCACAGCGATGAATAATACGGCACTACCCATCGATTATCAATATCTATACTATTGTTCAAGATGATCAACAGTGATAGACAGCCAAGAATTTTAAACATTACAAAAACTGACAGAGGTGAAACAAAAGCTGAATGAAATAAATTAATTAACGTTTCGTAAATTTTGAATTGCCCATAAACGGAGCTGTTACGTTCAGAGCACCGCATGAACCATGGATCATGTTTGTAATAACATTGTCCCATAACTCTTGATCAATATTCCGATCCGGAATTTCTGCTGAAATAATTTTATCAATTTTTTTTGGGCGCACTTTATCAACTTTATCAACCAAATTAGGATATTTGCATGTGACACACCTCGTTTTTACCATTCAACAGAATACAACTAGCAACGTGTTTTGCCGAATACAAAGTATTGTGTAATCAAGTTCAACAATGATTTTAATTTTTGCTTAAACACACGTGCAGCTGCATATTATCATGTCGATGCATAACTGTTTGCCAGATCAAACAATCAATAACAAAATTTTAATTTCATTCCAGTTTAGATTGCACGTAAATATGATGAACAGATCTGGTCGCCCGTATGCACGCACGAAAGTCATGACGTCTTATATATATTCTTGCATATGGCGTGAACTAAAAATAAATATATGATGAAAGAAGAACATATACGGACCGATGTTGTTGATATTAGTTGCTTAATCTACGTTACCGACAAATGCATCTCGCAAATGAATGTACTCCTCAGAACGAAGCTTCGCTTGATTAAATTTGAGAAACTGTATACCGTAATCGCTCACTTTCAGATTTCACATACATTTTAACAATATATTGATGAAATAGCTGACGGCATCGGAGAATGTTGTTATTTTTATTGGCATGGATCATCGGTCGATATGCGCAGAAGTTCATGGTGCATTGTGTGAGTTATGTTCATGTCTCTACGTTGTGTCCGAATATCTCGACACTGAAATGGGTTGCCAGCCATAACTACTGCAACTTCATTAACGGTTAGTGTATTGTATCTGCCAGCGTGCGCTCTACATATGGTACTTTTGTCTGCTTTAATGATAATTACATATAACAGTCGTTTTGCAATCTGTTGGAAATAGTTTTGAACAACTGGACCAACTGGTTACGATTTTGCAAAAACGTTTTCAAATTTTCCACTATTTCTAGCACCTCCATCTTTTCGATGTGGTTGTATTGGCAACGTGTGTTAATTTGTTGCTCCTCAGCGTCGATGTAATTTATCTTCAAACATTTTGGATCGGCATAAGGCATTGAGAACAAAGAACCAATTTGATGATACTCTTGTCCCTTATTCTTAAATGTTAATTCAAAATTATGACCATCCTCATTATTCAAACCATCTTATAAAAGTATTTGCTTTGGCTGTATTCGATTTATGAGTATAGTTGAATTATTGATTGCACCTTTTTCAGCCAGTTTTAATTAGATTAAAAAATCATTTTAATATTTTAAAATCTTTTTAATTTTTCTTTTAAAGTTGTAATTTAACAATATTTCGCCACATAGGCATTATCAAGTTAATATTGTGAACAATTTAAAAAATTAATTAAAAACACTTAATATTTATATCACAGATTAATTCAAAAAACAATTTTTGAATTAATCTGTGGTATAAATGTTAAGTGTTTTTAATTAACTTTTTAAATTGTTCACAATATTAACTTGATAATGCCTATGTGGCGAAATATTGTTATATTACAACTTTAAAAGAAAAATTAAAAAGATTTTAAAATATTAAAATGATTTTTTAATCTAGTTAAAACATGGCTGAAAAAAGGTGCAATCAATATTCGAACCATCCTCATTATTACATCTTCATTATTTATTTCGGCTTATATTCGAACGCAAGGCAATAAAGTGATCCACGTGTTAATGCACGACGTTTTTGCACACGTTGTCGATCATATGCTCTGTGTGTGTCACTGACTCGTTGATGGGCCACGCTTTGTCTCAATGTGTTATCTGGAAGAGCTTCATTGATGTGATGCTCTCGATTTTCATTTGCACGTATTTGCAATATTGGTTCTTAGACCTACATTTTTCATTAATAATCCTACCGTTCTATTATTGTGGACGCTTTGTGCTGCATGTCGTGTACGTTGACCAATATTTCTTCTTAGTCCACGAAGACGTGGCACTATTTATATAAATAACTTATTGAAGTTGAATGTTGACGAAATTTCATTAATATGGCTGTTAGTCTGATTTATCAATGAATTTCGTTAGGTTATTGCATGAAAATATTTTTTAAAATAGATAATTATTATTTTTATTATCAATAGAAAAATATAAAAATAAAACAAAAAAAATTTATTTTTCGTCCATCAACACCTTAGAACGCATGTTGTTGTGGGACCTTGGTCTTAAAAGGTTTTTATATGTTGTTGTGACATATATTGTAATTCCTACTACACAACACATTTTATTAAAAAAAAAAATACATACCTTATATAAAAAAGTGGTTTTTATTGTTTGTATTTTTATAAACTACAAAACTTTTTGGACCGTTTTGATAAAAAATTATTTTTAAGATCCCTACACCACACGGACCCGAGAACCTCCCCCCCACCCCTGGTGAGCTCCTCTGGTTAGATATAAAACTTGTTCCGTCTGAGTTGTTTGGAAGAGAAATAAAAGTAAAATTTTATTAAATAAAGTTACATTTGATCAAATAATTTATTTAAATTTGTTTTTTATCGAAACTTTACCTACAACTTTTAAAATTTATCCTCTGTACAATGACTTCAAGTCAGTTAAATTCATTAAAACGAAGATCATTATTACTTCTTCTTAATTATAAGCAAATCGACGATGAATTCCAATAGCAAAATAAGAATTCTTGATTAAAATGCTTGTAGTTAATGCAACAAACAGGTTGAAAACGCAGGATTTGGAATGCACTTAGCTAAATTTTGAGAATTTAATTGGATTATGTTTTTTTTAAATGCATACAAAATGTATACCGAACCAATTATTTACTCTGTAAAAGCTTCATTTCCTCGGAAGTGTTTTATTATAAACTATTATAATTGAAATTAAAAAGTTCTAATTTCCGTTCTTCCATTCCAGCTACATTAAACTTAAATCCTGATTTCCTTCGAAAACAACGATAATTATAAATTAACATTTCCATTTCATAATTCTTATTTGTCACAATTTAATGAAACATTTCTGTTCATTTAAATTAAAAGCAAGGAAGTAATTAGCATCATAATTTATAATAACTAAGCTTAAATAAATTTTCATATCAGTTGATGGTGTTTGTGTTGGCTATTAAATTAATATTAATTGGAATTAAATAAATAAAATTAAAAGATTAACAAAAAATATGACAAAATTATATCCTAAACAACTGGAACATAAAATTTTATGTAATCTAAGGCAAAACAATAAATTATATGGAGTTAATTAATTAGATAACTGATAAATTAGCTTTGTAATTTGTGCTTCCGTTGAAAATAAAAAGGAGATTTATTCTGTAACAATTTTGATTTAACCGTGGAAATGTTTCAATTCATTTGGCTGAGATGTTTGGTAGAACTAATCAATATTCAATATGACATAAAGTGATTCAATTCTAGTGATCTTGGTTATCTAACAGCTCATCTAACGATGCTCAGTAAACATAAATCCCCATCCGCCACTTGACGGATCATCACGTTCAATTCAGCGATATTAGTGTATTTTGGTCTGGCTAGTTCATATTCTTTGCATTTTATCTGTAGTTAATTAAAGTGAGTTATTTGCGGTAAAGTTGAAATAAGAAGTGGTAAGGTTGTTAGATATTATTCGGTCGTGAGGTATTATTTCAAAAAATAAATTGGATTCCACATATAATATGTTCCGGCTGATCGGCTGATCGATAAAAAAGATCGAAAGAGCGAAAACATCGCAGATATTCCACTCCTACTACATAGAAAGAACCACATGAATGAGATTAGAATAATATAATTGCCACAAAACAGTTCTTGATTTCTAAAGATAAGTATTTCTCAAAGACAAACACAAAAATCTTATCGCAATTGAGATAAAGAATTACAGAAACTTTTTATAAATGATGAACGACATCTTTGAAATTTGGCTTTTTAAATTGCAGTATAAACACCATTTTACTACGTAACAGGATTGGTAAGAAAGTGAACTTGGATTGGTCACCCAAGAAGTGTGAAACAATGTGAAAATGCTTCTAGATAAAGTGAAGTACTCAAATCACAACTGGAAAATGTATGATGTTAAAAAAATTATAACTATGATATGTACTTGGAAAACAATTAAAGAATTGACCGTGCTGAAATATGCGCTTAATCGGATAACGGGTATAGGTTAGGGATGGAAAGATTTATAGAGAGATCGATTCTCGATTCCTACTTCGATTTTATTTATTTCGATTCCTAGAACTGGCAGAACGCATATACAATGCAAATAAAATTTGTGCTTTATTTGCAATAAAATGCAAATAATAAACATACAAAGCGCAATTAAAATGCAAATTTATTTGCACTTTAATTGTACTTTATTTGCGTTTTATTTGTATTTATTTGCATTTTATTTGCATTTTATTTGCACTTTATTTTCACTTTATTTGCACTTTATTTGCAATAAAATGCAACTACAATGCAAATAAAATGCAAATTAATCTAAATAAAATGCAAAAAACAACAAAAAAAGAACAAAAGAAGCAAATAAAGAACGAAAAAAACAAAAACTAAATTTGCATTTTATTTGCTTTTAATGTGCAGTTTAATTGCATTTTTTTGGATTCTACTTGCCTTTTATTTGCATTTTATTTGCACTTTGTTTGCAATAAAATGCAACTTAAATGCAAATAAAATGCAAATAAAACGCAAACAAATTTCAAATTAATTGCAAATTTAGTTTTACTGTAGTTGCACTTTATTTGCATTTTCTTTGCATTTCTTTTGCATTTTATTTGCATTTATTGAAAACAAAGTACAAATAAATTTGCGATTTATTTGCGTTTTGTTTGCATATTATTTGCAAATTTATAATTTACATTTTAGTTGCATTTTTTTGCAAATAAAGTGCAAATAAACAGCAAATAAAGTGTAAATAAAATACAAATAAAATACAAATAAAGTGCACAAAATTGCAAATAAAGGACAAATAAATTTGCATTTTATTTGCATTAAATTTCAATTTTATTTCCATTTTAGTTGCATTATATTTGCATTTTAGTTGATATTTTGATATTTCTCGACCGTTTAGGACCTCCTGATTCTAAAAAAGCAAAAAATGTATGTCTGTCTGTATGCCGGCCGTCATTACCTACGCTGCAGGGAAAACCGCTGGAGGGAACTCAAAATTTTTTTTTTTCTAAAAATAGGTATACTCAAGGGTCAGGTTCGAAAGGACGCTGTGTTCGATAACTGTACCGTAAGTTTGTCAAAAAAATCATTATGTGTGTCAAAAATAGCAAATTTTCATATTTTTGGCTTAAAAACGTTCGTTTTAAGTGGTTGCGAGTAGGAACATTAAATTTAGAGAAATCTTGATGGTAGGGATTGGTATGTGAGATCAAAAACTAGATTATTGCATTATAAGTTTGTCAAAAAATGTTGTCAAGTGTGTCAAAAGAAAGATTTTTATTTATTTTTTTACCTAATCTTTTGGAAAAAGAATAAAATTAATTGTTTGTTGGAAATGAAATTTTATTATTATTATTGAGAATTATGGCATTAGAAGTTTGTCAAAAAATGTTGTCAAGTGTGTCAAAAGAGAGATTTTTATTTATTTTTTACCCAATTTTTTGCAAAAAATAAAATTGTTTGTTTGAAATGAAATTTTATTATTATTATTGAGAATTGTGGCATTATAGGTTTGTCAAAAGAATAATGTCAAGTGTGTCAAAAAATGATTCCATTTATTTTTTAGCCAATTTTTGGGAAAAAAAATGTAGCTGTTTTTATGACGTAAATGTAATTGAAAATGAAATTGAACATGGAAATTTTTGAATTTGTAATAGTTTTTGAAATATTTTTGGAATTTTGAAAAAGTTTGTATTTTTGATTTTGTAATAGTTTTTCCAATATTTTTAGAATTTCGGCAAAAGTTTTAATTTTTGATTTTGTAAGAATTTTTGGAATATTTTTAAAATTTTGAAAAATTTTAAATTTTTGATTTTATTCTAATTTTTGGAATTTTGAAAAAAGTTTTAATATTTGATTGTGTAATAATTTTTGCAATATTTTTAGAATTTTGGAAAAGTTTGAATTTTTAAGAATTTTAGGAATATTTTCGGAATTTAGAAAAAGTTTAAATATTTGATTTCATTCTAATTTTTGGAATATTTTTGGAATTTTGAAAAAGTTTGATTTAATTTAATATAACAATATTTTTGGAATTTTGATTATAACTTTCCGGCAACGTATTGATGTTTCGTGTTAGTTTTGTAATAAATTTTTAAACAGAGATAAAAAATACTTATACTTTAACAAAGAGTTATGTTTGATATACATCGCTGCCCAAAACTAAAAACCATGTCCTCGTTTAAGTTTTTTGCCGAAAACTATATCAAAATCCTTTACCCAGACCGAAGTCTTGATACCTCAGAGCTGTGAGATTTCAGCCCCTCCATATTATTCAAATTGAGATCTATCGTTTAGAAGAGCTGCCATTATCTTGGACCAGAGCTCTATATCTGATCGAAAATTTCGGGTCAATGTTGACGATGTATCATCGAATACTTTTTCAACTAACGCAGGAGTTCCTCAAGTGGTTCCGCTTTGTCACCAACTCTTTTCCTTATCTATATTAATGATTTGTTAGATTCAACGGATCATCCTATACATAGCTTTGCTGATGACAGCACGCTTCATGCGTCTCATGAAGCACCAAAATTATATACACCCTTAGTGCTTAGTGACTGCAGTAGATTAAAATTGATAGATTTCTTTAACACTACTCTTAAAACAATAATGGATTGGGGCATTGCTAACAATGATGAATTCAATAAAAGTAAAACACAGGTTGGTCATTTTTCTAGAATAACGACAACTTATCCTTTACCATTAACTTTGGGCCCAAGGGGTCTTTTAGAGAATGAATCTGTCAGACTACTAGGAGTTGAAATTGGAAAGAATACAAAGTGGAATTCTCATATTTTTATCTGGGTAAAAATGCTGTTCAAAAGTTAGGATTTTTAGGACGATGTCGTAAGTTTTTTAATAGCGAACAACTTCTTTTAGTTTATAAATGATTTATGCGTATGGAATACTGTTCTCACATATGTAGTGGATCTTACCTGAATAGTCTAAATTGCCTTGATTCTGTACAGCGTAGAGCTATTAAACTCATTGGTAACTCAAGTCTTACTAACGGTCTTGATTCTTGCAGCACAATAAGAAATATTGCTGATTTGAGTATTTTTTATAAATATATTATGGATGATCCCTTTACGTTCAAATAATTAGATGTAGAACAGTAGCCTTCCAACGTAACTTTCAACAGAATCTCTCATCTTTGGAATGCCTTACTTTCCTGGGTTTTCAGGAATTTTGCAGTGCAGAGTTTTTGAATTATTGTCAAACAAGTGCAACAAAAATTTGGTCCCACCCCTTTGGGTTTCGAGCTTAATTGACAGAAAAATTTGAAAAAATTCACAGAAAAAGGAAGTTTGATAAACTCTGAACGAAAAGTATAGCGAAGTGTCACTTAATTGGAGGGGGTGAGATTTTGAGGGGATGAGATTGGAAAAGGGTGGAACAAATCTTTTTGACCCTTACAAGTGGAAAAAGCGCATGAAAGAGCACTTAATTTAAGAAACAATTGCAATATTTTTTTAAATGTTACGGTGCACAGGATTTGAATCAATTGTTAAAAAAGTGCAACTGAAAGTTGATCCTACGTTTCGACGTTGATTGACAGAAAAATTTGAAAAAACAGACAGTGATAGGAAATTTGGATAAATCCTGATCTAAAACTATAGTAAAGTGTCACATAATTCTTTTTCTGTATTTTGAGGGGGTAAGATTAGGGAAGAGTGAAAAAAAAAATAATTTTTGATCCGAACAAGTGGGGTGTCATAGGAAAGAGCACCTAATTTAAGAAACATTGTAATTTTTTTTAAATTTTGCGGTGCACAGTTTTTGAATAATCGTCAATTATCATTGAATTGTTATTTGAATTAATAATGTATATTTTCCAATTTAAACCATTTACAAGCTGGTGTAATTGCATATCTCCTTAGTTACCTTAAACTGCTATTGCTAATATTTAACGAGATTTAATATTTTGTGTAAAATTTGGGTCAATTTTCATTTTTATCACATAAAATATTTTTATCATAGACGCTACGGTCCACAGTGGGATTTGTTCATACTATGTTTGGCAAAAAATATAAGGAGTGCTCGTAGAATGTTGAAATTTTGGTCTGAGCCTTTGGTTAGCTCAATTAAGTAAAATATAAAGTTTCATCAAAATTGGCCACGCCCACTACCCCATCGCCCATAGAACCCAAAATTTATTTTTGGCCCAAAGTTTTGAAATTTGGTACAGAGCCTTTTATTACCTCAATTAAGAATAAAATAAAGTTTCATCAAATTGGCCACGCCCACTACCCACCGCACATAGAACCCAAAATTTCATGATATTATGATTTTATAAATTCTATGATTTTATAAAAGATTATTAATTATTTAAACTTTTTTTTTTTGTATTTGATAGTATGGAGTCTTATTATAGCGGGAGCACCTAGCACGACCGAGCAACCTTGTTTTTCTTCCAAGGAAGTTTGCAATCACGGCATATTATAGAACAAATTTTATTCTATCATATCTTTTAAACCATATGAGCGATCTTTATAATTTTTTTTTTAAATACGCAGAAAGGCTATATTTGAAAATAATCAATATTTAAATTAGAGCAATAAAGTTATCTACGTACAAACACTATAGAAGTGCGTAAACAGTTTTCATATTTTGGACCAAAATTTACATGTGACTTTACTTCATTATTTCAAATACAAATAAACGTTTTTTTGGGATACAATTTATGGATTCTTCATACTGAATCAATTTCCTACAAAACTGCATCATTACATTTTTAAATTTTATGTGTCGAAAAAATTACTTATTGCACAAAAAATCCCACTGTGCGGTCTGGCGATATAAAAAGTCTACAACACAACTTTATTTAAATTATTGTTGTCAGTTTGTTGATACACGGAACCCTCGGCGAGCGAATTTTCTTCGCACTTGACCAAATTTTTTTATATTTAAAAGGAAAAAAATAAAATAAAGAATCGGTATTTAACACTTAACACAATCGGTATTTAAATATAATATAAATATATGGTTATGAATTATAATTCAAATTGAATTATAGATTAAATAATATGCACATACACAAAATAACTACTGTTATTATGAAATAAGGGATCTGATCCAGACAATTTGCTTTTTACTATAGTAAATTTAAATTTAAATTCCATGTAAGTGTATATAGAATAATTTTTTAACCGATTGATGCAACATGGGGGGGTTCGAACCCTCAGCAACCCCCCTTGCGTACGCCACTGCGAATACGACATTAAAACCATTTTATTATTATTTGATCCATTATAATTTAATTACAAATTTAAATTTAAACATAGTTCTCTCATGCGTGTTTGATTCAATGCGTGTTTGATTCAAGGAGTGGGTGGTTTTCTCGTAAAGGTTGCAACTCAGAATTTAAGTGTTTCTTGTTTTTTTTTGTATTTTAATTCAAGAACTAGATTTAGTAAAGAAATATTTGATTTCATGCTATTTTTTATTGGTTATCTTCGCTGCGAAACCAATTTTGGGTTTGTGTCTAAGAAAAGGGGTGAAGCTCTAAAATCAAAGTTATGAGCATTTGCATGATCCTTTGGAGCTATTATTAAGTAGTAGGATTTTTGCGTGGTGGGGGGGGGGACCTGCTTTAGAGGTTATACTTTGTTACTTTTACGCTCGAACTTCAACAATATTTGCAGTTTATTGTAAAATCATTGATTGACTAAGCTGATAAACCAAATCCGATTTAAATACATGTAAATACTCACCCATTCTCATTCCGAAACCATACACTTTAACTCACTTTTATTTCCCCATATTTAATCATAAAACCATCCAACTCTTTCACATTTTATTAAATCAAACAATAAATTTAATTCTTCTTTCAAAATTTATCTAAGACGAAACATTTCTTAAAAATATATAATTCTAAAAACATAAATAATTTTTCAAAATTTAATATTGTTTGTTTTTTACATTTTATTTAATTTTATCTCTGTTTCAAAATATGGTGAATCCTGAGGAGGTGACGTGAAAAAACGAACATAGAAGGGGAAACCAGATACAAAATTCTAAATATTTAAGAAGTCAAAAATTTTGTATGAAAAACAAAACGTAAATTATTATTTGAAGTGTGAAAAAAATAAATAAATTAAAAGAAAATGAATGTTTGGGTGAATGATAAACATTGATTTAATCTTATTTAATAAGAAAAAGAATTAATATATTTTTGTTATAAGTAAACACGGTAACGCAGATTGTTTTTAATATTATATTATTATATTAAATTAATATCCAGAAAAATTTCATATATCTGATTTTGAGTTATGAGCATAAATTTGATGGTAATTTTATCACAATAGTGGATATAATTTTTTTCTGTTTTGTGAAATTTGATAATAATGAAAATGAAGTTTTGAATTAATCGCTTTTTGTTTTATAAATTAGTTGTATACAAGTGTAACGATAGTTAAATCCAATTTAATTTAAACGATATGTTACATTTATGACTTACATAAAATATAGCTCAAAAGATTAGTTCTTTTACGATACTAAAGTGAGATTTCAATGGTTAATATATAGAAAAATAGTCAGACTTAAAAAATGATCCAGATTTTCCATAGTTACAGATTTGGAGATTAAGGACTTAATAAGGCAAACGTGATTAGAAAAAAAAAATACTCGTTAACTATGAATTTATAAAAAGTTTAACACAGAAGTGAAGCTATTTCTTAAACTATTTCGATTGACAGCGTAGATTTTATCAGTCAAATCTATAAAAGTTAGGTGAAGTTAAATAAGGCTATGTGATTTTACAATTTTTTTCCATTATCCATACAGATTCTGACTTTATTCACCACAAAACGCAAATTATTCTGACTTACAAAGCGATTTTTCTGTTGCGGTGTTTACCGCAATGGCCCTGCAAAAGGAGGGTAAGAGAATAAATTCCAAAAATTTTATATGGG
The DNA here is from genome assembly GCA_963693315.1 of Diogma glabrata. Lineage (NCBI taxonomy): Eukaryota > Metazoa > Arthropoda > Insecta > Diptera > Cylindrotomidae > Diogma > Diogma glabrata. Next base: position 53,730 of record CAVNZG010001274.1, read on the forward strand.
ATTTCATACAAAACACAACTTGAATAATTTAAAAAATTATCAGTTGTAATTTCTCAAGGGCAGTGATAATTCGAAATAATTTTTTGCCAAAAATTTCGAAAGCAAGTATATTGATAAAAGCACGAGGCCGTATGCCGAGGGCTATTATCAATACCACTTGCTTGAGGAAT